>VZSV01000139.1:171482-188386 GCA_013398735.1 Nothocercus julius
AAGAAAGAAAGAAAGAAAGAAAGAAAGAAAGAAAGAAAGAAAGAAAGAAAGAAAGAAAGAAAGAAAGAAAGAAAGAAAGAAAGAAAGAAAGAAAGTTAACCTGTAGATACTTACCAGTAGGAAAGTAGAAAAAAAATACATTGATATATTAGATCTATCTATTAGACTAAATTAAACAAAGATCCTGCCTGTCACTGAAGAAGATGCATTCCAATATCCCATTTGGAATTTGATTTAAACAGCAGAAAACTGGAAAAGTCCAAGCTCAACAACAGCTCTCAGAAATCTCAAGATGTTAGGAAGCAGATGTAAGCTAAAAATAAAACCAGTTTGCATGAAGTCAGATCCATGGTTTGTGCACTGCAGAAAGCCAACAGTTGTTGCATTTGCCCTACAGCAACCTCCTCTTAATGACACTGGATACCTGCCAGTCTCTAATTATCCTTATGCCAATAACTTTAAATTGCTGCTTCCTTCAACCCAATGTCTTACTCTTAGCTCAAAGGCTACTTCAAGTGGACTATCTTATCAGGCTGACATAAATCTGATAATACCGTATGCACCAACATTGCAATGACCTGAAGGGCTCCTGAGTCACTGGGAAGAGCCTTTCCATTGTAAAGTGTAATCCATTTCATTATGACTTTGAATGCTTCATTACATAAAGTTAGGTGTTCTGACATAGTGTGTTCTTTTTATGTTTTTGTTATATTTTTAAGTAAAGAAAATAGCACACTTGGTAAAGTAAACTAAACATGAAGGAAGAAAGGAACATTTGCACACGTGCATTTGTGTGTTCATGTGCCAAAGAGAGAAAAGAGAAGGAAATAGTAGTTTAATAGCAAACATATATAATCCCAGAATCACAGAATGGTTAAGATTAGAAGGGACCTCTAGAGATCATGCAGTCCAACCGCCCTTCTCAAGCAGGGACACCTAGAGCACGTGGCAAAGGGTGGCATCCAGGTGTGTTTTGAAGATCTCCAGAGAAGGACACTCCACAACCTCTCTGGGCAAAACCTCTCTGGGTGGGGCAGTGATGGCAGTGGTGCGCGGTGTCCTGTGGCAGCGGGTGGGCACCTGGTTGAGGGCGGCAGCTCCACACAAGGCCCCGTCAGGCTTGGGGCTGCTCCCAGAGCTGCTGCCTGGCCCGTACCTGCGCATGCCCGAGGAGCGGGCAGCCACTGCCAAGAAGCAAAACATGCACGTCAAGGACTACGAGCCCTGCTCTGACGACAGCTTCAGGTACAGTGACTATCCCAAGCTCCCTGATCGATCTCTTCATGAGAGAGACCCCTGGTACCAGTGCGACCAGCAAGAGATATATAATTGTAATATGTTGTTTGTGTTTCAGATGTGTGCATTTCTTTCAGGTATTAAAACAAGATGACCTTCTGTGTTAATCATTGTATGGTCATATAATACATATTTTTTCTTATATGTACATATAGTATGGAATATCCTCAGCCTTGAGTGTCTTAAATCTTTAACAGGCATTGAAAGAATATATCTATATGTTATTCTGAAAACATACCTACCATCTACAGTATTCAACTGTGAATTCAGAATTTAGTAAATATTTTTCAAAAGGAGTCTGAGAAAATATAATTGCTTTGCTCAGCACAACCACTTTGTGCTTGGGAAAAATCACAGAAATCACACAACTTCTTTCAGATTTAAATGAGTAGAGGGCTGGGCAGAATAGTCATTAGACTAATTTTAGTAACTCTACAGGTATTACTACTGCTTTTTCACACTGTTCTGTGTTAAAGCTGTACAACATCTAAAGTGGAGTCCAATAATCTGATTTCAAGGATCAGATGGATCTTATCAGAATTCCAGTTTACAAAACATACTACCAAGAAGTAGGTAATCAGCAACAAATAAGTGTGGTTTTTCTATTTGTAAAGTAATTATCTAGCACATGCTATACACAACTAGCTCTTCTGATTGTGAAGTTTTATTCTAATCATAGAATCATAAAATCCTTAAAGTTGGAAGGGACCTTTAGATATCATCTAGTCCAAACCCCCTGCACAAACAGGGTCACCCAGAGCATGTGGCACAGGACTGCATCCAAGCAGGTTTTGAAGATCTCCAGAGAAAGAGACTCCACAACCTCTCTCGGCAACCTGTTCTGGTTGGGGGTCCAGTTCCTGACCCTCACTGTCAAGAAATTTTTCCTTAAGTTCCTGTGGAACTTTTGGTGCTTCAGTTTGTGACCATTACCTCTAGTTCTATCAGCGGCCACCACTGAAAAGAAGCCGACCCCATCTTCCTCACTCCCTCCCTTAAAGTATTTATAGACACTGATTAGATCCCCTCTCAGCCTTCTCTTCTCCAGGCTGAACAGGCCCAGCTCTCTCAGCCTTTCCTCATAGGACAGATCTTCCAGGCCCCTGATCATCCTTGTAGCCCTGTGCTGGACTCTCTCCAGCAGCTCCACATCCCTCTTGAACTGGGGAGCCCAAAACCAGACATAGTACTCCAGATGTTGCCTCACCGGGGCTGAGTAGAGGGGCAGGATCACCTCCCTTGACCTGCTGAAGACATTCTTCTCAATGTAACCCAGGATCCCATTGGCCTTCTTGGCCACGAGGGCACACTGCTGCCTCATGGTCAACTTGTCATCCACCATGACGCCCAGGTCCCTCTCTGCAGTGCTGCTCTCCAGCAGGTCAGTCCCCAGCCTGTACTGATGCATGGGATTATTCCTCCCCAATGCAGGACCTTGCACTTGTCTTTGTTGAATTTCATAAGATTTCTCATCACCCACTTGTCCAGTCTGTTCAGGTCCCTCTGGACAGCCCTCTGGGCTATCAGCTACTCCTCTTAGTTTGGTATCATCAGCAAACTTGCTGAGGATGCACTCCGTCCCTTCATCCAATGATGAATAAATTGAACGAGACTGGACCGAGGACTGACCCCTGGGGTACACCACTAACAACAGGCCTCCAACTAGACTCTGCGCTGCTGATCACCACCCTCTGGGCTCTGTCATCCAACCAGTAATTAACAAAACCATTTTACAGCCCCAATTTCTAAAATGACTATTTCAAAGGGAAAAATATCAACAATTCCTGTGTTTCCATAAGGTTCATAAAAGCATATTAGCTCTGAGTGAGAAGGAATTTCTGATTACAAAGAGCACTTGTTTAACTCTTGTTTTGAGGGGTAAATATATTGAATGATAGAGATGTAAACAGTTAAGTTTATTTAGCAATAATACACAGCTGAATGGTACAAGTAGCTATTCCAAAAGGGTGGCAATTTTAGTCCTAGTTCATTTTTGGGGAAGAGATTATATTGGAAATATTTTAGAACTATTTTTAGTTTGGCACAGCATGTTTTTGAAGATTTTTTTTCCTCTAAAAATATAAAAGCATCAAACTTGAAAATAGTCTCTTATGATTATATCTACTGTAGTAAGCATATTGAGGGCTTCTAGCACACAGAACCCTAACAAAATGCTCTTTGCTGAAACTATCTAAAAGCAATAGACATTTCACAGAGTTTTGAGCTACAAACTCTTTGTTGGATCACTAGCTTAGTTATAAACATATTGCCAATTTGGTAAATTCCAAACAGCTGCTTATCTATCATGAAGCTGCCATCATAAAATATTAAAAAAAAAGAGGAATACTTTTTTTTTTTTTTTTTTCATTTCTTGAATGGCCTTTCTCAAGAAGCAATTTCCTCTTTGACAAAACACCCACAGTAATGAAAAAAAAAAAGATGCCCAGGAAACAGCCCATCCATGGTAATACTGTAATACTCCATGTGAAAGTGTACCACATACAAGGAGTGCTTGTATTGATACATTTTGACAATAAAAAGCCAAAATATTAATGACTTTTTCCACAACATTTTTTTTTTTTTCAATAAGAACATCTTTTTAACTCGCAGAAAGGGACATAGGAGTTATTTTATTAGGCAGGGTGTTCCAACAGTAATTATTAAGATTATTTTGTTTAAATACTGCAGCTATAAGCATTTCACATCTATCACAGCAGTTCCTACAGAGTGTGGGTCCCATGTTACAATATGTACTTTCAGAATGCCGTGAGGTGTGCAACATCATGCAGCAATCCATAAAGAGCACAATTACTATATTCAAGTCACTTATGCTTCCTGCTTAAGATCATATCATGAAGAACCAGACTACAGAGCTGGGCAGGCCTTCTGTCTTCACCTCCAAAGATATAGTAGGAGATAAATCTCTTCCTTCAGGAGTTTCTCTAGCAAAAGAAGTAGCTTATGTCTCCTGTCACATCCTTCTGAAGACCAATAAATGCACATAAAGAAAAACTAAAGGAGGGAGGCATGGTTTTGTATCTTCTCTGCTTTCTCCTAACTCTTAGAAAGGGGAAACCCTGTCATGAATCAAGTACATAGTTTTTATAGTGTAACAGCATCCTGTGTAGGATACACAGATTTTCTAGTTATATTTCTGGAGTCATTCTCAATATTAATTTTGATTATGCACTAGTCCTAAGATCCATCCAAAGAATAACAGCAAAAATAAAATAAGGCTTTACTCACAAAACCAATTTGCAATAACTGTAATGGAATAAGCTACCTATTCCTCTTGAATCATAGGAGTTTAGATGCCAAACACTAAATGTTACGTTAGACTGGTTATATATGTCATTGTTGTCTACCCTGTAAACTATAACATGAACACTGTGTTCGAATATCTTGATGAAGATTTCTCACTAGAAATTTTAGTGCTCCCTATGTGCTTATTTCTAAGGTGACTTACTTGCCCTTAATAGCTTTCTTAAAAAAAAAACAATAAAAAATACCCACCCCATAAAAAAGAAGTCTATCTAAAATTATAATGCAAATAAATGCACACTACCATATTGTTCCAAGTTAAAAGTGAATGAACAGTGACACCCAGTGGCTAGGTAAACATTAAAAGTCATACTGATATTCCTTGTTGTGGCTTATTCGGCATTGTGACTTATTCGTTAAAGCATAATACTCGATGTATTTAGTCATCATTATCTTAAGGCCATCCTGTTCCTAATTTTGGCAACATGGCATTAATTAGAACTAAGCTCCTTGTGTGATGTATCTGGTTCTTGTTTCTAGCCATTACTTAATTAGGCTAATATCCAAGATATTAGCAGTATCTAACAGAGTGTAATGTCCATATTTTAAATTACAAAACAATGTGCAGTATACAGTAAAGAACTTCTATGCTTTCACATAGCAGTGGTTCTATACTTTCATAATAGCAGTGGTCAGATCATAAACCAAAGTAGAAGAAAAGAGAAGGGATAAATGATTGTCTACTTTTTTTTTTTTTTTTTTTTTTTTTTTTTTTTTAATGTAATTTCAGTAGATCTGCACGAAACATGAGGTTTCCGATGTATGGAAAATTAAAGTCCAATTCTACATCAGATTAACAAAGAAAAATAAAAGGTTGGCATTTTCAGTTTCAAAGATATCTCTTATCAGTGGTGTTTCAGAACTGATTTATGTTCCCATCTTCCTACTCTTAAAAGTATTACGACCACCAAAACTGACATATAGAGTAGTTTCACTACTCACCTAATGAGGATCTCAGAGTATTTAGAGTTAAAGCTTACAGACCCTGCAGGCACAGGGTTTCAGGGCAAAATATTGGAATTCTACAGTGTCTAACATATTGTCTAAACCAGAACCCTGGAGATGAAATGCTTACTTTGGAAAAGACTATAATTTGAATTTGGCTTGTAGTGTCGGTGCCAAATGTATTGAGGCTTAGTCAGCCTAGCAAGCGTCTAGACAAAATTCTACAAAAATAATTCCCTATAGTCATGGAAATGAATCAAAACTAGCACTTACTAGAAAAAAGTACCTTGCATTCAATAAATTATCACTTCTATAAGTGTATGTAGATAAACTGTTGAGAAGTTTTTTTGTTTGCTTGTTTTTAAAGAATACTCGATGATGGGAAAAAAGGGAGTTTACCTACAAATAAAGTATATTTTATGTTTTGCCTCGTAGTGTAAACTATTCATGCAAATATATCTCTACATACTGTAAAGGAGAACGTGTTAGTACCCAACTAGTTCAGTAGATCCACATGACTTTTAAGTTCTTCAAAGATAGACAAACAGTCACTCAAATGTAATAGGCTTAACAGCATTAGAAGGTTTTTTTGAGAGGCTCTCATGACACTTTTCAGTCATTATGTGGGTGAAGTGAATCCTACTCTCATAAATTAACAATAGTTTCATTCAAAGGCATTGTCCTACCTCTGTGCACAGTAAGAAAGAATTAAAGGAGATTTTGTATCCTCTTAGTTTTAAAGTATAGCAAGTATAATTATAATCTAAGTATATAAGTATAATAAATGTTATGCCGTATGAAAAGGAGTTTACACAGCAAATGTCCTCCTGTGCAATTTCACAGAACTAAAACTATAATCTTTCTGAAGATCTATTGTTCATCATGCGGCATTGTATGACTGAACCACTAATAGATCAGAGTTGCAATTAGGTCATTGATTTTTAAAATAAAATAACCTAAAGAATATTCAATAAGCAGCTGAAATGAAAAGGGTGCAGGAAATACAAATTAATGCAAACAACTAAATTAATTAATTAAAACATGTTTTTTGCCTAGAATCCAAACAATATGATACAAGATACAAAAACTTTGCAAAAAATGCATGTGTGATTGCAGTAGCTATACCTTAATTCTCCTGCAGTTTTTTCTTCGCTTTCATATCCTTCTTACTTTGTCAGAGCATTTTCAATTTTAAAAAGGTTCTACTTAGATCAAAAATAGGTCTGTTACATACAGTTCCTAGAGTCTTCTGTCTGAGCAGATTCACAGAATCACAGAATTACAGAATCACAGAATGGTTGAGGTTGAAGGGACCTATTGCTCAATCTGATAGAAACCAGGTCTCGTGGCTGTTAGGCATTTTCCTCCAGCTTTTATGACACCTTGATACTTAGTATTATTTACATTTAAATTCACAGCATCTGTGCAATATTATAGACTGTTCTCAAGTGATTAGACTTGTTGACCAAGCCTTTGAAAAGTGATTGATTCTGATACATTAGATCTATTAATTAAAATAATTAAGGAAAATGAAAGAATCCTCTTTGATTATCAAAGTACGTAGTAGGTTTAACCCAGCTTCTGAAATCTTTAAAGTAGATAAATGCACAACTCAGCAATATTTGTTTGATGAATGA
The DNA here is from genome assembly GCA_013398735.1 of Nothocercus julius. Lineage (NCBI taxonomy): Eukaryota > Metazoa > Chordata > Aves > Tinamiformes > Tinamidae > Nothocercus > Nothocercus julius. Next base: position 178,682 of record VZSV01000139.1, read on the forward strand.
TAAATTATTCTTGAAGAATAATGAAAGATTATAGGGCTGGCGATTCACTTAACTACAGAAGAGTAGTGCAGAATGGGCAAAGTGCATTCTGATTTTCCTGGCAAACTGTTTCTTTAGTTTGTACTGAGTTTTATCTTTTTCTCCCCCAAATTGTATATTTTTGTCATTTGTGTATCAGGGTTTGCACTTTGCTGTTATAATAGAATTTAGTGCAATGTAACACTGGAATTTTAACTGGCAGTTAATAAAGATTTGTGAGTATCCATCACAAGATCATTTGTCTCTGCATTTCCCACTGTACATTAGAGTTCAGAACTGTAGTTCATACTAATGCAAACCTCTATTTGTCTTCCAATAAAATAAAATGTATTCTGGAAAACAAAATCAAGAGTAAAAAAGCTTGGGGAGAGGAGCTAAAGAAACATACAGTAAGGATACTAAAATGGAATTTGTTCTTTTTTTTTTCTCTCTCTAATATTCCATAACACCTGCATTCTGTTATGTCTTATTCAAACAAGTAGCTTCTTTAAATTCAAATAGGAGCTAAGCACAGCCTGGGTAAGAGTTGCTTATTTGAATTTTTTATCTACAAGGCTCTACCATGACTTTATGCATGTTAAATGACCAGAGTCACTTGTACTCAAAAAGCACTTATATTTAAAATACACAATTAATTTAATCTCTAGCAGAATCTGCTGAATGCATTACAGACTGTTATGGTGATTCATTTGTAAGACCAAAAATTATGAAGTAATTTAATTTTGCACTATCCTATTACTGCTAAAGTCACTGAAAAGTATATTTATCTTCATTTGAAACAGGAATGCAAAAGCAATTTTAAAATACTTTTATGCATTTTAAACCACCTTTAGCTTTGAGACTACCAGGTACTGACCTAGTGAACCAAAACAGTTCATTTCAGTTGTTCTAGAGTTTATAAACAATAATAATAGTGTTCATTATTGATTCATATGATTTAAGTTAACTGCTACTCCCTTTAATGTCAAGCTCATGGTCCAAAAGGTGAAAATAGAAGATAATAATAACAAACAAACAAAACTTCATCTAATAAATAGAAATAATTCAAATATATGTCATCCAAAACCAGATCAATGAACTTACTTCTCTTAATAAGGCAACTATTTTATGATTAAATATTTCATAAGTATGGAAAATGATAGACAAGGATATAAAGATGTATTTACAACTCAGGCCAAGAACTTTAGTTCAGTTAACTTACCTCTATTCTACAGAGTTCTAATTGAACCACATAGCTGAGTTGAATTGATTGGAAGTTCAATCCCAAAGACTAAACGTTGTTCTTAAACCTCAATTCAGAACATTTAACTAGCCCTCTACAGCCAGTAGCCTAACCTGAAGTGCTTTCCTGGATCTTTCCTGGATCTTTTCCAATACCAAAGAAATCAGCTTTCTAAAGTAAGACAAAAGCAGTATGTTCTTGAAATAAAGGAGCAGAGACAGCATTGGAAAGACTAAAGGGAGAAAGAGAATATAACAGGAGGTGTCATTATATCAGTTGATGGAACTCATAAATTAGGTTAGGTTAAAGGACTTTGCAAAAGAGAAATAATAAGAGAGAATATTTATTTATTAGCCTTATATGACAAAGAAACCTCTGATTGGCCAAAAGGGAGCTGTCTGATGAAAGTTTTGGAGTCTCAACTAATGGTCTAAAACTTTCTTAAATAAAGACATTGTATTGGAACCTGCAGCAAGAAATAATGGATGTCGCTCAGAAGTCTTTACTTTGTCTAGCAGAAAAAGGCAATGATGCCCCCTTTTGCCCTTCCTTTTTACCATAACTCTGGAGCAAATCAGTCAAAGAATCCAACACAATAACAGAGTTGAAGGCATAAAAATATTGGACATCCTGGATAGAATTTCATTATACACTGTCGATGTCATTCTTTTCTTATCCAATCCGTATGAATCCCTTGGGGGAAGTGGCCAATGAATTGAAAAGTTTTCAGGAAGTCTCACTGCAGAATCATAATCAAAGGAAGTTCAAGATTCAGTGCATCAAACTTTCAACAACAATACGAAGCCATACTAAATATGGGTTCATTTGGACTAAACATTCAATTGGACACTTCTGAGTGCAATTACCACATAGTACTGATGGTCATATGATCTCATTTTCGTTCTGCTATATAGATTTATTGGCATTGAATAGCTTTACTGTATAATGGATATAACAAGAAAGCTACTAAGGTTTTAGGGAGAACTTTTCACCCAAAGTTCGCAAAGCGTTTCAGAAAGGAGGTCAGGATCATTATCTGTACTGACTAGAAGAAGTAGGAGCTGCAGAAAACCAACTTGACCAAAGCTGACTAGCAGACCTGTACTACAGCCAAAAATAAAAGACTCTTTTACATCACAGTGCCAGCATCTAGAAACAAAATAAAGCTTAGTAAGATTAATATTTTCTCCAGTTTTGCTTTGTTACTCCATTATTTGGGCTATTTTAAGAGCACTTCACCTGTGTAACTATCTATTTGTCAAGACAATGAAATCTTCTTATTTTCTTAGCTTCCAAAGCTTTCTACATTAATCACAACGTCATCTCAATAAGCTAATAATACCACAAAGAAATCTTGTATATCAGCAGAAAAGGTTCCTCACAGTTGCAACTCTCAGCACAAAAAAAAAAAAAAAAAAGGTTTAAGAGTTTACATTGCATACATTGCAGATGGATGGATGGATGAGTTACAGGAAAGAGTATGTGTCTGTCTATACTAAGGTGGGGGCCTGTGTTAGCATATATAGGCCTATGATAAGTCTTCAGAAGGGGGATAATTTGTTTGACCTGCAGTAACAAATGGAGTACCATTTTGCAGGTGTAAACTGAAAGGCTACGTATGACTCCAATTTTTCTTTTTCTTTTTCTTTTTTCCTTTTTTTTTTTTTTTTTTTTTTTTTTTTTAATATCCAAAGGAAATAACATTATGCAATGAGAAACCTAATGGTATAATATCCAGTGATTAAAAATGGCAGTTATTCTTTTTTTAAAAAAGGGGTCTTTACTAATTTAAAATAATTAATGTCAATTAATGCTGAAAGTATACTGAGAAATTGAGACTGCTTGCCTTGCAAGGTATCTCCGTAGGGAATCAAGAGGAAAATCTAATTTTAGAAATAGTGAGGAGTTTTCAATTTAAGTAGGGACTAGTCAATCAACTGGTCATTTTTATCCATATTTTACTTCTATGTAGGGAATTATCCCTCAAAATTTCCTTTTCCATAGGTTACTTCTTCTTCACCCAAATAACAGTATTATGCAATTTGTCTGTTTTTTTTTACTATTTCAAGCTTGACAAGTTAAAAAAAAAATATGATCTGAAGAAAGGAATGTATTATACTCTTGCTGTGCTTTTAGCAATTACTGAAAGTCTTACCAAAGGGGACTTTCTGTAAATATCATAACAAGTTTTACTGTTATCATAGATTTCTTATATCATTGCAATGACTTGGAGAGTTAAAGCTTATCAGTTTGAAAGGCTGCCAGGCATTCTAAGGCTGAAGCATTGGATAACCTTATATTAAAAACTCCACGTATTGTTGAACACTAAAAGCTGATGGCAATTGGGTTATGCTTATGTCTTCTGAAAAGTTAAACTGTAAACCTGCACTCTTTCTCCTAATAGTTCTGGAAACTACTCTATGGAAGAAATTCTGCATTAACCTTAGATGTTGAGGATGGTTTGTCTGATTGCAAGCTCTGGTCTTACATAGAGGCATCAGAGAAAGGATCTGTGTGAAAGAAAACTGAGCAGGAAAAGCTGTGAGATTAATTTGCCCTATAGTATGCTTCTTAATGAAGATCAGAAGGGCTAAAACTCAAAAAGTCAAATTTTATTAGAATTGAACTAGGATATTTAAATGTTCAGATAAAGAAAACTGAAAAAGATAGAGTAGATAACAGTTCATATGACTGTAACCCTGCCCACTGCATCTTGCAATGTGATTTCTCTCTTCCAGACTTGCATCTATGCAATTCAGAGGCCCCCTGAGCTGTCACAAGCTCTGCGCAGACCCATTCCAGTCCTTGGAAAGCTTCTCTTGATGCTTTTTCTGAGGCTTGACTTTTTTTCTCCTAATTATTCTGTGAGGTGTTTTTGTCTCTACAGAGCTGGTAGTCTTCCAGACTTATTGCCATGATTCTCTCTCTTGTCTTTTACCTGTGACTTTTTATCTCTGGAAACTTTTCTTCTTCTCATGCTTTATCCCTCTGGTTGCAGATATTTGGATATACAGCAATGTACTATGCAAAAAAAAAAAAAAAAAAAAAAAAAAAAAAAAAAAAAAAAAACAGTCAAAGCAGATACACTGTGCCCCAACCTGCTTCCCAAAACCCAAAGCGAGGTAAAACAGTCTTCCAAGACTTAAAATAATATAAATTATGAATATATTATGACTTGCAGTCAAGTCTTCTGCCAGCAATAAAGAAAATGTTCATTCAGAGACTATTGTGTAATTATAAGCATAGCTTTGTATACTTAGGCATAATATATAGCCTTTGATCTTTTTATTTTATTATATTTATATTTTAATGAAAAGTTTTACTATTGGTTTCCTTGATCCCTTTCATTTAAAGAACTGTCAATTTTTAATACAGTGGAGTTGTGGAAGAGTTAAATTGACTGAAATCTACTCACTGACCCACAAATATAAATAACTTCCATAATGAGGAATAGAATAAATATCGACTAAGGATTTGTTCAGTACTGTTACCATAAAAGATATAAATGTCAAGATACTAAAGCTTTTTCCAGTGAAAAATATGTATATATTTGTTTTTCCTGTCTCCTTGTCACGAAGAATCTGGTGTGATATTTTCAAAACAATTTAGATAGCTCAATACATTAAATCCAACTTTTGGAAATGTGTTATAGACACAATTCCCAAAGGCAACACAGAAAAGTTAGATGTTTCATCCACAGCTGCTTTAATAACAAAATGAAAAACTGCAATCCACTTTTATTAAAAAGTCTTAAAATGCCTCAGGGAAAAGTGATATCATAGCTTTAAATTTCTTTAGGCCACACAAAAAGTCAGTATCTTTTACCCAAGACTGTATCATGTTAGATCCTATAAAATAAGGCGAAGGCATATCTGCAGTGACTCATTACATAAGTAATAGTATTCTAGAAAGGAGATGTGATGAAGCTTTTCAATCTCAGTATTTCAGAGTTGAAGTAATCAAAAATTTTTGGATGTAAAAATTGAAAGATTGCATATTTTTCAGTTTTGGTAAAACCCAGCCTTTTGACATCATAAATGACTAGTATGTCAACCAGGCTAACAGCTATATATTTTGATCTTCATTTCACTCCAGACCCCATGAAAAGCAAACATTTCTAAGTATACATGTGTCAGTGGGTGTTTCTGCTTATGTTACTTTTGTTTGTGAATCTTTGTATATGAAGTGGAAGTATTGATTTCCACTTGGCCTTAATTTGAGGCTAAAATCAAAGCTTAACTTTGCATTATACAAGGAAATAACATAAAAAGTCTGATTTTCACTAGCCACCTAAGCCACATATGTGGGTGATTTATTCTAGAAACACTCCTAATACATGCAAAAAAATGCTGTATTTTATGTGTATCTTTTTCTAAGCATAATCCACTAACAACAGACTTTTCTTTAACTTAATGGAAAGCAGAAAGGCTTTTACAAAATTTGTTTTACCAATAAGCTTATATAAGCAAGAACAATGATCTGAGTAGGTACAACTGTGGTTGCTCCTACTTACCTGTTGCCTTTCTAATATCATAATTCTTCATTTGAATGGCTTTGTTCTCACCATAACATCAATAAAATAGTGTAGGCTCCACACCACAAGAGGTGTGTCCTCACAACAGAAATATTAAAAAGCAGTGAACTTGAAGCATATAGCGAGTTGTGTCATGTGTCTAATATTTAACAGGCATTTGAAATTTCAAGTTGTAATGAGAAGAAAAGCTTAGTTATAGCCAAGCAGTCACTGAGTTTGTCTGTTCAAAGGACACGACCTTTTGGGTTAATATGCCTTTATAATATAGCCATGATCTGTAGCTCAGAGAAACAGATCTTTTTTTCAACAAATCTTTTTCACATATGAAGATCAGGAAAGTGTCCTATCTTAAAATGGATTAATGGATGTGCTATCTAGAAACAACAAGAAATGTTGGAGTGAACTGTCAGTCTCATAAATTATGTCACGGAATACGTAGCTGTTTAAGCCTACTCAAAGTGTTCTTTAATTGAAAAGATTCTTTTCTTCTCTAAGTACCCTTAGAGAAAAAGACAGATGCTGGGAAACAGTTTTGACCAAAAAAAAAAAAAAGTCAATTTCTCATTAGCTGATTTTTGCTTGCTTGTTTGTTTTTGAATTCTTTTTTAGGAAAGAATATGATTGTACCTTAAATTTTGTTTTATATCTCTTTAAGTTTGAATAGATTGTGCTTTTATGAACAATGAAGGATATTCTTCCCTCTACAATAATATATAAACCGCAGGTTCAAAATAAGCAACCAGCTCACCCTCTCTGTGTTCCAGTCCTCATTTTTTTTCCACTCATCAAGTTGTTCATTTCTCAGAAGAAAATCTACAATCATCCTGTAAAGCAGAAAAAAAGGTTCACTGCAGAAATGATTAAAGTGCCTATACAGCAGTACTATTTTTCTCCTCCGAGTTTTCTGATGCGTTCACATAAGAAGGAAAGATATGCCTTAAGTCCTGTGGCAAACATGCACCTTTCTAGAATGCCAGCTGGAGGTCAGGCTGTGTACCCAAATGTTTCCAAAAGGCCCTAAATATGTTGTTGATCTATCAAATCTCTATTTATATAACAGAAACAAAAGGATGTGAATATCCAGTTCAGATGATGTCACCAGCATTTTGTCCTGTTAAACTCCAGATTATTTTGGACATGTATTTTGAACATAAGTTCAACCTTGAAAAGCAAAGAAGAGCTAAGAGTACTTAATTTACCTGAAACACTTTCGGGATTCATTCAAATACCTACTTCACTAATTTTGAAGCAACTTACTTAAAGATATTTCTTTTTGGTTCATGGGCCTTAACTGAGATTATCCATATTTTTTCATTTAGGAACAGTGTCTATTATCCTTCATAAAACAATCAGAATATAATAAACCTTCATTTCAATTATTTGCTATCTGTCACTTATTTTTCTCTTTATGCTACAATAAGGCGGGATTTTCTCCTCATTTGAAGGATAAGTTACTTTGATTTATCTGAGATATACTACAGCTTGATGAAGTACCTATACTTCTACATAAAATACAGCTTTGAGACAAGATTAAGCACTGTGCCATGGATATCCACACCAATGTGTATGGTATGCTAATCATACCATACATGCCATTGGTGTGTAATCTGGTAAAATTTTGGCCTGTGCCACCTTGGACATCTCTGAAGTAGTGACTGGACTCCGGTCAAAAGGTAGCATGAAGCATAAAGCATAAGCAAAGTATGCATAAGATTGCACAAGTACGAGTTCATCCATCTGTAGTCCTCAAATACTGCCCTAGAAGGCTTTGAACCCTCAAATATCCACCTCATGCCCTCATGCAATACCCTTTGGCATGAAACACAGAGCTGTTTTAGGCTCTGCAACTCCTTCTCTGGGAAGCTCTAGCATTGTCACCACGTTATGACAAGTGCTCTGAATATTAAATAAACAACACCAAAATTATAATGATGCTTTACAGAGACAGAAATTGTCAATACTACTAAACCAAGACTGGCTTAGCACTGAAATCGTGAGCACTGGCTTAGGCACTGAGATCATGCCCTTTATATTCTTTATCTGCTTGGTCCCCATCACAGTTTTGCCTAATGATAACTCTACTCTCCTACTCAATGAACAACCACAAATTGTAATGACATGGTCCTGGAACTGGACTAGTCTTAATTGCCAGGATGAAGAATGCCACTTTGTTTGTTTGTTTATTTGTTTTATTCTGATGAAACTGAGCGAGAAGTTAAACTATCTATAGATGAATTGTCCTATGAAACTTTCCTAAGTGCTAATGAATGGTTCCTCTGGTCCATTTTGCTTTCTAAAATATGCATACTTCACATACATATACAGGACTTTGTTTGCAGCTCAGAGGAGGCTCAGCACTAAAGATTATGCAATGTGGATCCATCAGGTTTCGCTGCATGGCCTCAGAGGTTGTCTGCCTTTAACCATATAGATATTGCTTGAGGCAATATCTGTGGGAAATCTGTGGGAAAGGTCTTCAAAGACAGACACACGTTCAATGGGTTGTTGTTTGCCCACTGATCCTGCACAGCTAAGATCATGTGAATATGAGACTTGCAGCCTATTTTTAATCAACCTTCCTCAAACTTGGCTCTGGAATAGCTATTTGTGAGCAAAAGGTGCGGGGGGGAAAAAAAGAGGAAGACAGCATTAAATTAAAAGGTCAGCTATAGAGCTTTTATCTATAGAGCAAACACGTTAAACTAAGTAATTGTATTTGATGTTCATTGCAATCTCATTTTCTTATTTTTGTTACACCATAGAAGGTTAGAATGGAGAAACACTGAGACAGCAGGACTTAAGACACAAAGAAAAAATATGGTCACTTCTAGGTTAGGCGCTTAAAATGTATCTGAGATCTTCCAGCCAAATGCGACTGGGTCAAATCAGCACTGATTTATGCCTAATCAATCACATCTAATTCATCTCTAAAACTGAATTCAAGAGTACTGTTCTGAAGATAAGCCATGACTCATCTTGACAAGCTAATACACAATTAAATGATCAGTGGCCTTTGTAACATGCATTGATGTGCCTCAGTGCAATTTTCAGTGGAGGAGTGGTTGAACTATTAAAAAAAAAATCAAAATAATTTAAGAGTTCCTGACTGATGCCTGGTACTATGAAGGTGACCTATGTTTCGCACATAAGAAATGGTCTGTCAGAAAATAAGTGAAATATATTGGTGAAAAATATTAGTCTACCTTTGTTCTTTTACTTTTGTCCAATTCTGTAGATAATTTACCTATTTCTGTTCTGGAATTTTGCTTTTCATTTTATAATTTCTCTCCCAAGGTAGTGTTCTTTGCTATTTCTGTTACAGTCACAATGGGCAAATACTCTAAATCAGTAATGCTTAAGTCCTATAATTCACTCTTGACAATCAGGCTGACTCAATTACACAAAAATAAATAGATTTAATTGTTGATTCTAAGCCAATAATGTTTTCCTTCATTGACAGGCGAAAAGTTCTAGTGTCACCTGAAGTCCCTGATTTAGTAAAAATGTGCTATTCTTTTCATTTCTAGATTTTTTTTTCTTTCTTTTTTAAGAATGTTTTAGCCTCTGTTCATTATTCTCAATTAAATTTAAAAAGTAATTATGCATCATTCTGAAAGATTCAGAAATATGCAGTTATTAGTCCTTAACATAGCTTCCTACTATGTCTTTTATTCTTTCTTTTCAATAAATATTATTCCTGAATTTGAACAGATTGTTTTGAAAGATGGAATCTAAATCTATCACACTTTAAAACATCAAATAGTTTTCTTCCAAATTTGTTTATTGGTTTAGTCTTCCCAAAATTAAGAACATCAATTCTTTAGCCTATCCAGTTCACTGGATAGATCTCTTCTGTTACAAAGTAGGAGTATAAAAAAGGAGAAAGTAGAAATCTGTGTGTTCTTGGTGG
>VZSV01000139.1:191252-264623 GCA_013398735.1 Nothocercus julius
AAAAAAAGAAAGAAAAAGAAAAAAAGGCTACAAGTCAGAGAGGACTCTAATCATTGAAGGAAAAGTTGCATACAATAGGAATATAAAGATGCTATAGGATTTTTTTAAGTTATTATAAGAAATATAAACTAGGACAAAAAAGTGTGATAACTTGAAGAAAAAAAAAGAGTCTGTCACTGCAGGCTCTTCGTGAGATTATGAGAAAGAAAGCTAAAATGAAAGAAAAAAAACACAAAATATGACCAATTATAGCAAAAATTGTGGAAACTTAGGGTAAGAAATTGAAAATATTAAATAATTAATAATATTATATTACTAGATAATTACGCTAAAATATTATTTTCATTGCAGTGAAGAAAATCTAATGGTGGAGTTATCAAAAGAGTATAATATATACATTATGCTGTAGAGTTTGTTTAAGTCAGTAAGATAAAATAGTCCTTAGAAAGGAACATTGGTGAACACCTTCAAAAGAGTAAGACAGAAATGTCAGAATTACGAAACCTTTGTCTTTGCTGATGATTATCCCTACTCTTCAGTTTCTAAGGTCTTAGGCAGTGGCAAGAAAGGAGTGTGATAATTAGCAATTTTATTAGTAGTAGTAATGATGAGAATCGTTGTTATCGTTCATCGAAGCAAACACAAAACAGATTTTTAATAAGGGTTGGACTTCTGAGAAGTCATGCCTAACTCCTGAAATACCAACAGGAGCTGCATTAACCTGCAAAGCATTTCTTTCAGACTCTGTGTTCATGTATGGCAATATTTCTGAAGAGGGGAGGAAAGTACCTTAAAACTTCTTTTATTAGATGCTTTGTAATACGTGATCTCTAGTGTTAGAATAATTAAATTGACAGATTTTAAGCTGTCAGTCAATTTCAGACTTTCTCATCACTTGTCTTGCTTACTGATGTTTTTTGTAAACAGAACTGACATGTAAAAATAGCACCAGCAGTAAAATCCTTGGTACTGAAATGCTTACTATTCCTCATGAGCGCCTTCAGAACAACAGCTTTCTTTGTAGTGAAGTTGTAATGACAGTTGTCATCAATGGACTTTCATGAAACATACTCTGACCTTTAGATGCTATACGTTACAACTACTGTTGTAAAGCCTTTGGGACCTTGCATGGGGATTACACACTCCAGCATAACAGCTGGATTGTTAACCCCTGTTGAAGTTGGCTAAAAACTGATGAGCTTTGCTTTTTTTTTCTTTAAACACAGGGACTAGCACACAAAGATGCTCATTTGCAAATGACAGCAGATATGGTCTCAGGTATGGGTTGAGAGAAAACAGTTTCATGGACAAGTTCTGAAAATAACATACTTTATTGTAAAAATGATACATTAAAAATGAATTGCAAATTACTTATAAAAAAAAAGAAAAAAAAAAAAAGAAAATATGAAATAGATATAAAATACATGCAATAGTTCCTAAAAGGCCATCTTTGGAGCCGGTCCATTTTTGGACCATCTTTTATTACATGATAGAGTCACATGAGTGTTTCAAAGGGAATTCTAAAAAGATAAAAAATATGACAGCAGAAAATTTACACTAAAATCTGGAACCCTGATAGAGTCCTCCAGAGCTGACTTGTCTAAAAAAAATGTAGCTTCTTAAAAAGATGGTCTCTCCTGAAAAGGATTTTTTTTTTTCTGTATTCATGCCATTATTTAAATAAATAAAACTCTGTAAATTATACAGTCCGTTTAGATATACCATTGCATTTTATGGCAACCAAGAAGAATCTTACATTCTGGCTGTTTAAGGAGTTCTGCAAATATAGCAGTTTAGCACACACTAAAAACTATGTTGAATCAGAACGGAGATGTGTTCATATCCATCATATCCGAAACATAACAAAAGCATAGCAAAAGCCTAGTAAAGCATATATGTTTGCATGTATATATGTATGACACCTACTTTTAATATTTAATAGTATATTACAGTGTTTTGCCTACTAGGTCACCACTTTTAAAATTGCCAGTAGAAAGCACTATGAACATATGGCTTCCTATAGATTTTAAGTGTCCATTAAGTATCCCCAAAAGGGTAACTTTTAAAGAAAAATTTATTTGTATTTCTTCTTAATAGGCTTAAGATACCTTAATAGGTATCTTATTCCAAATAAATTCACATTTTTCTTGATAACAGAGTATTAATTTTTAAGTTTATAACATACATGTCTTTGCTGAATTTATACACAAAAGATTTTCTCAATAATTTCCATTTCCAGAAATGAATGCCTACATGAAGCCAAGTTCTATGAACAGATTTGTATGATTGGTATCCTATTTGCTCAAATTTCCCTGTTAAACCGGCTTAAGAAATGTAGTTTCACCACCTGTATCCTCTTTTTCTACCCAGCCTCTTAGACTATTATAAAGCAAGTAAGCAAAAGTTTTAGCTATGTTTTCAAAAGAAGAGATTACAAAAGATAACACAAAACCTTGAAAAAAAAAAGAGTAAAACTTTTAAGTTTTGCTTGAATAGCTGCTGTCTATATTTGTAAAATCAACCAGTTTATGGCATTTACAATAATTCACTGCTTTCAAGAGTATTTTTCAAACATATTAATATCAACTGTCTCTTTTAATGAGTTTTTCAGGAGATGCAATGTATCATGACATTTAAAAAAGACATTTTATAGGGCAATTTATAGGGGTCTGAAAATACATATTTTTTTTTAGATTAAGATATGTTCATAAATGAGCAAACCTCTTTTGGCTTGCTCACTTTGAAATGTCTGTAAGATCAATTTCCAGAAACAGCTGGTGTTTCAGCTGATTAGCAGAAAAGAAGAAATAGAGCCAATTATAAATATAGTCAATTATTCTGAAAACAAAGAATTACATCCTTCTCTTCTTTTATCTGCCTTCTATTAGTACGGAATGAATAACATTTACAGACATTATAGATGAATATGAGGAATTATTGTTTCATAATTATTTTAGTCTGTTTGATAATGATTCTGTGCATTAACTTTCAGAAAAAAAAAAAGCTCATTTTTGATATCTAAAGAAAATCCATGGAAAAGATTATAAACAGATCAGATTATAGATATGATTCTAAGCAATTGTCTTACTGTATTCACATCAGGTATAGAGCACAGAGACTATCATCTCATTATAAAGCAAGAGAAGAGGGGACCCTTCAGAATGATCTCGTTTGTGAATGTTTACTGAGATAAAACAAAAATTGCCTTCCAGGGCAAAGCACAAGACCTACTAACACCAGTTACTTGGCATTAGCTGGATTTTGGCTTAAGGATAGATTCAGGCTACCAAAATTACACAAGAAATGGAAATTAGATGGAATTTAAGTAGCCTAAGTGCAAAAATGCAGTTTAAAACACCTTTGGTGATAGTCCTTCCTGATATACACATACATGACTCTTATGTCTATATTGCCACATAACAGAAGGTGAAGACTATGGCCCCAAAACCACACAGGATTGATTGTCTTTTGCACACACTATTTAGGATTATTTCCCTCCATAAAAACTGTGTTTTGGGGAGCAAGATGTTTATAACTGTCCAAAGCTGTTAAAATTTTAAACTGGTTTGAATGTGAGCAGAAAATTGCTTTGTAAACTTCTAGTAGAAGGAGATGTGCACTTGCACAAAGTGCAGCAAAGGTTTAAGAGAACAATAAGATACAACAAAAGAACAGTATAGGTTAAGGTAGGAAATAAACAGACTACAGTGAGCCATTCCCTCTCCCTCTTGGATGTCCCCTTCTCTCTCTTTCCTCTCGCTTTCCTCAGCCTCCAAAATGCTTTTTGTAGAGATGAAGACCTTCCTGTCAAGGGTCTATTAAATGATGGTTGGAGTTCTGCCCTTGAATTCTTGAGGACTAAAAAATCAAGCCCTGTTTCCTTATTTGCCCTGTAGCCTTTAAAGCAACTCTAGCCTTTGCTGCTAAAGGAGTCACTTGCTGACAGCACTACTGGTATATATTTTAACGGCAGGAAGCAGAGCCTTTTTGCACATAAATCCCATCCAAATGTGAGTTGCAAACTCAAAGCATTCCCATAGAATGGCATATGGATGGATAAACACAAATGCAGGTGAGATCAGAAAGAGACAGAAACTACTTTTCTTCATGTCTAAATCACCATGAAACTGAAATAAGTTCCATGCATTTTAGATCTTGTCAAAGCACAGAAGTTTGCATCAAGCTAATGCAGTGGTCCAAATTGAAAGTTCTGATTGGTTTTGTGGTAACTACGACACAAGGTTTTTTTACATCCTGACCGTAAACTTCATGCACCTCCCCTTTAGAGACGTAAAGAGTTATTCTGGACTCCTTTCAGAACACTTCAAACTTTTCAAGACTGCGCATATACAATTGAAATTAATAAAAATACTATATACCTTATATTTATAGTTAAGAGGTGTGTATCCTTGCATGATGCTGTGTTATTTAAGACTAGCCGCTTGCTGATAATCATGTGTCCCTTTTTTGTTTCATTACCTGACTTGCCTGGTAAAAATGGGAGCTGCCAGGTTTCTGTTCTAGCAAATTAATGGTCATCTGAATTTTTTATTCAAACTGATGAGCCTACAGAGACTCATTCCAAAAACGATGCAGCTGTTAAGTTTAAGAGAATTTTATAAATTGGAATCATTTGGATGTGCCTGATTTGAAAACATCTATGTAATCAAAAGTAGTCCCCAAAGAATTTTGCATACCAAATGTTACACAGCTATAATTTTGCATTCACTTCCCACTAACACATTTAATCCGTGGTAATTAATTATCTACCTGTGAAAAATTACATCTGAATATTTACTTCGAAGTTTGGAAGCCAAGATACCCATAATTTTCTTTACAGAAAGAAGGTTTTCTCTCACTTGCACTGCAGTTTGTGATACAGAGTGTTCTCAGAGATGAAAAGGGGGAGTAACTTCTTAGTGGAAGGATATATTTTAAAATTATCTTACCAGATATATTTGACAGCTTTACCACAAGATCAGTGGTTAACATATCAATGTAGCAATGATATTCCATAGGGAAATCATGGAGATTCTGGAGCTTACAGTTTATCTCTATAATCAACAGAGCATTGAGGACTTTTTAAAATTTATATCTGACTATACAAAATTTATCAGGATTTATCAGGAGTTTATCAGGATAGTTTATCAGATCGTATTACTTGCAACAGAACTTTTAAAATTCACAAGATGTAAAACATTAAGAAGGAGAAAAATGTAAGTGTATACACTAATTTACAGTATTTTTTGTCAAAATATCATATATGTAATAAGGAGTCACGTTTAAAGCAGCACTACTGCATTTATCTTCACAGTACTGGATTTTCTAGCTTTTGCTCTGTTTTGATACTTCTGGCGTTGGAGTAGGAGGCTGAGAACAGGATCTCTGGAAAATATTATCCAAAACATCATATGCACTGCAACTACTGTTTTGATTCATATTTGCAGCATGAGACACAATATTACTAAAACTTCCCTTCAGCAATACAAGATCTTTTAAAACAGAATTGCTATGCAAAGTAAAAAATACATATGCAAATAATGTCATACCTTTTCCTGCTTTTTCTTCTTTATCCTATCCTATTTTCAAATTTTCTAGAGAATTGAATGCAACTCTTTAAGCTATGTCTTTTGTTTTCAGTTTTTCAGAACTTTTCATGCTTCAGAACTGTAGAAGTTCAAAAGTACTATTAACAAGCAAAACTATCTTCCAACAGCTTCAGTTCCTCTTTTACCATTCTTCTCGTATATTTTTGGTAATACTGATCAACTCTTGATGTGATATGATTTGTACTTTAATTTTATAGGTATTGGGCAATAAAGAAGCAGAAGAAAAAAAAATGAAGAGTTGTAAAAGAAGACAATCAGTGTCAATCTGTATGAGATTTCTAAAAGTCTCAAATTTAAGGTAGAGAAAAAAAAAAAAAAAAAGTTCCCTAAGAAAGCGAGTTCTACCTTAATAAGTAGGTGCCAGAGCAGACACAACTAACTTGGTTATTTCACAAAGGACAGGGATATTGAAGCCTGCCAAACTCTGCCAAACTTCAGTCACAAGTGGCCTCCAAGCTTCCATCTCCACCTTGCATGTGCAAATCTTATTACTTCTATATGATTGCTATATTTTGTTAGAGTAGGAGTCTGTATCCCCTGGGAACAAGGATGCCTCACCTTTGTTATGCTACCATTTAGCACATTATAATACTCACTTTTTTGTTCCATTTGGGGGGAAAAAAAAAAGTGTTTCTAATTTTCAGCAAATTAAATAAGTTTTCTTTTTTTAGAATGATTTTTTTTTTTTTTTGCTTTTCAGCCTTTCCTGCCACTTGAATTCATCGTTGTGATAAAAGAGTGCCAGAGAAGCAAAAATTATGCCACTCAATAAAGTCCACACTCACCCACATCCTCCCCTCAAAGTAGTTGCTAATTGCACATTCAGTAGGCACAATACTGGCAAAAAGTGACACAAAGACTTGCAATTGATGTTCCCAAATAAACTAAGCTTCTTGAACCCCAGATTCTTTTCTAACAGTCCTTATTTTTCCCCAAAGAATTATATTATGATTCCATTACCATTTACTAGAAAAAAAAAATGCTGAATTATAAAAATGATTTTGCACATCCTCTCAAAAAGGCATATGCAGTAGTTTGAATAAGTTATATTATGCCTGCGTAAAGGCTTCATGGAGCAATTGATGCTGTGCGTATTTTACAAGATCTCACTTCTTTATGGCATGAAAAATATTTACCACATTTCTGAAATCTGAATGAAACCTTTAAGTCTATTCAAGTACAACTTAAAGAAAGCTCTCAGCAGTCTACAAGATTTCCCTTGCAAGAGTAAGGGATCTGGAGAAAATAGCTTTAAAATTTCAGTGGCAGGAATTGATATTATATGCTAGTAATTTGGAAATAATATAGAAAAACAGCAATTATTTTAATGTTTTCCTTCTTTTAAGAAAAATTATAGATAATAGCAAGATAATATTATTTCTCTGCTTCTGCAAAATAGAGAAAACTGTCTTGGTATGTGCTAAGGGATTTCTGAAATTGTTGTGATTGCAGTTAATAGAGAAGCAAATTCCTTTAACATCAGCATTTTTATATTGGTACTCCGTAAATTAATTTTAGCAAATCCAATAGAATAGATTTGATCTTTTTAATTAGTAAGTTATATTTATAAGCACTGCTATCAAGCTATCCACCATCCATTCCGACTAAAAAAAAAAGAAAAAAAATAAAATTAGAAGTTCTGAATAATAACTTCCCTTTCTTTAAGATCATATTTAATTGCTGAACACTGTCCCAGGAAACTCTATCTCTGCTCACTCTTAAAGACTCCAGTTTTTCTTCTTAAATATTTGCAAAGATTCTGACAATTATATTTTATGTAAAAATAAAGTGCAATACCTTTTGTGGAACCGTGGAACCACTGGCACTTGGTAAGAGCACTGAAAGAATAAAATATACACCAGGTCACGCATGCAGCCAAGTAGCCAAGTATTCACTCTCATATAAAACATTATGGATCTGTACCAGAATATTAAATGATGAAGTCCTTATATTATAATTTTGTATCACAACCTGCTACAGGAGCCAAAATTGTGTGTTTAGTTTAAGGTAGTCCTAGAAGTTTCTTCACTTGCCAATAGATAGGGTTTTCCAGAGAAGCATCCATCCCATCATAAAATCTCATAAAAGATTTCCAGAGAAACATCTATAAATGCTGGAGCTCACCAGTCCATGCAGCTTAAGACAGAGGGATTCCCCCCTTGGGCATGGTTCTCTCTTGCTTTATGTATCTATCTGCCAGCCCTATGCAGGAGTTCAAAAGGTATTTCAGAGGGCAGAAAGCATGTAGGTTGTTTAGGGGTAAGTTTCTTCCCTAGTCTAAATAAGGTTCCTAGGCTTTGGGGGACTTTGGGGAATATAAATTGCCTTACAGAGATGTTTATCTTTCTCCCTCCACGCCCACCCTCCTACCACCACCCTTGGCTTTTGAGGCAACATAAATGACTCACTTAGATGAGATGCCTTATTTGAGTCACGAGCCAACAAAATGCCCTTGTGTCCAAGAAGGCCAATGGCATCCAGGGCTGCTTTAGGAAGAGTATTGCCAGCAGGTCAAGGGAGGTGATCAGTCTCTGTTCAGTCCTGGTGAGGCCATATCTGGAGTGCTGGGTTCAGTTCCGGGCTCCCTAGTACAAGACAGACAGGGAACTACTGGAGAGAGTCCAGCATTTGGCTACAAAGATGATCTGTACACTGGAACATCTCATAAGAGGCCTCTCCTCATATGAGGAGAGGCTGAGAGAGCTGGAACCTGTTCCTCCTGGAGAAGAAAAGGCTGAGAAAGATCTTAAAAATGTATATAAATTCTTTAAGAGAGGAAGTCAAGAGGATGGTGCCAGACTCGTCAGAGGTGCTAGCAATAGACAAGAGGAAATGGCCAAAATCGGAAGTTCTGCCTGAATTTTACAAAAATCTCTTTGACTATGAGAGTGACAGAGCAGGAACAGGTTACCCAGAGACCATGCAGAGTCTCCTTCTCTGGAGATATTCAAAACCCCTGATCCTGTGTAATGTGCTTTAGGTGACCCTGCTTGAGCAGAGGGATTGGACTAGATAATCCAGGGTGTGAATCTGTGCTTCTTTAATTTTTAGAAAATTAGATTTAGGAATTACACTCTGGGGCCTATATTTTGGCTACTGAGAGTTTTTTGAGGTAAAGCAGAATCCTACATAAGAAGAGATCAGTTCCAGAATCATAATTTACGGATGGTACCAACTTATCCATGGCTAATGACTTTGGATGGCTTATTGTTTTGCTTTGAAGATAGCAGATAGGAGATAATAACATTGAAGTATTTGTCTTTTAAAAGTTTTCTCAGCAAAGGCGTAGTATGTTTTTCTTTGATCCTACTTAACCTCTCAATTTTCTAACATGTATTTACTGTATCCAAATTGTCAATCCTGTACTTTGACAAGCGTAAACTTACAGTGTACTTTGGAAATAATACCAGCACTTACAATAAAACAAATTTTTTTATAATGATAATTAACTAAGAGGCCTAAACCCTATTCTTGGATTGCATTGATTCTTTCTATTTTCCAACTTGCTTTAAATTTTCTAATCACATATGTGTATTTTAATTTTTACTAGTTTGCTTATTATTTTGTATCTCATCATTTATTCTTTATATTTTTCTTTATTCTGGATCAATCACCAAACTAGGAAAAAAAAAAAAAAAGTAATTCTGAATGTATAGTTAGGATAAAATAGCAGAGTTTATAAAGTGGAAGAGTTTGAACTAAACAATGCATTTCTCATCTCCAGTCTTTTACACAATGTTCCAGGAAAAACGCAGTTTTCACATAAAAATTATTGACTCAGATAGGATTTTAAGTGATGTAGGTGGACCAGCAGCACTTTTATTTTTTCTTTATGTCATTTTTTTCAAGATGATAGCTGCTACTTTTGGCTGTTCAAATGTGTGAGAACATACTTTCTAATTTTATGAACTGGGTTTCCAGGAATAAAAATATATTTTGAAAGCCATAAGGCTGTGAAAGAACACTGAAACAAATTGTGTATATACATGGAAAGCCTATGAAAGCATGTACAAGTGGAAATGCCTATGAAAATATAAATTTCCGTGTGATTATATCGCAGATGAATAAATAGCTAATTTTTTTCTTACTGGTTAAAGACTGCAAATTTGTTTTCAGCCTATCACTTTAAGAGCTACAGCTAAAATGACAAAAAAAAAAAAAATCATTTAAGGAACGACATAGGACAGCAAAGTGGAGATATAAACACCTTCATAGTATTTGTGAACACCTGGCTTTAATCTGATCTGAAGGATGATGTCCTTGCAGATATTTGTTGCCAGTCACTGGAGGTGCAAAAGACTGAACAGAGCCATGATTGAGGACTGTCAAACAGTGGAACAAAGGGATTTGCTTCAGGTAAACCTAAAGGAACCCAAGTAAACATTAATTTAGCTAGCAGAGGAATTGGAGCTTGAGAGAGAGGATAAGAGAAGAATAACCTTTTTGTATGGCTTGTTTGCTGTAAGTGCAGTTTGATCTCTGGTGACTTGCCAGCTAGGTCAACAAAAGTATTTGCAGTAATTGGCAGTGAGTTTCTGAAATTCAGTGTCAGAACATAAGGTGTAACTCCTGAAGAGTACTTGTTCCTGAGGGAAAGTAACTTCAGAGAGTGGATTTGAATAATTTTGCACTGCTTAGTGAGCCCTGTGGCTACGTCAGTGGTTTCTTTTACTATGTCTCCACTGCTTACTTCCATACCTTTCACTGAGGAACCAAAGAATACAAATTACATTTTTATATTATCTGCTACAAAGGATACAAAATTATCATGTTTTGCATTCTATAGAAATCATAAACTGTTATGCTGTCCCTCTATGCTCACGGTAAAGGGGAGATTCCACTATCCTTTACGGAGGAATAACCAGGGCAAGAGCAGAGCTCATCCTAGGCAACTTTCCAATGCAGTACTAAAGGGAGGGAGAACATTCTGAGCACTGCAGGATTCTACTGTGACTTTTGCCTTACAAATTAGAACAAGGCAAAAGAGGATGAAAAAGGTGGAGGAGAAAAGAAATTTACAGGAATGTACAGGGCTAGCGTATGTCTTTCTGGCTACAGTGAGGTTGCCTCAAAGTTTCCATTATAAAGAAATCTGATCTTAACTGAGCCTTTGCATGCTAGCAAATTTTCCAGTTAATTACCTCCACTGCCCTCCCTGATTGCATTTTTCTCTTCAGTGTTTGAATGTTTCTTCTTCTCTATTTTCTGAAAAGAAAAAAAAAAAAAAAAAAAAAAAAAAAAAAAAGAACATTGAGACATAGGTTAAATAACTTTTTAAATTTTGTGTCTCAGTTCATTCTTGGCCTTGATCCTCTGACTTTCCAACCTGAATAAATATTAGTTTATTAAAAACAAAAATCCCTGAGTCCAGTTCTGAGGAAAGCATATTCCGGGAATTGGTGCTTAAAGGTCAGTAACAGGAAGCCCCTTCACTGTGAGCAGTCATTTGGCACAGATTTCTCTTATGGAGAAAAGGATTTTGGTGGGTTGCAAGCATGAATAAGGGCAACCTACTCTAGGTGATCCTTCTTGACCCCAAGGGTTGGACTAGATGTAGATATGTCCTTCTGACCTCAACCATTCCCTCAAAGTGCTATGCAGCGACAATGCAGGCAGTTGACTCAAGAGAAGACTGTTCAGGAAAGTGTGTGTAAGCCACTCTACACCACTTGACCCGGAGTATTTTTTAAGACAGGCTGCAAAAATCATGGAAGTGTTGCATGGATGAGACCTCCACAGGTCACATGGTCCAACATTCAGTTAAAGGGAGATTTTTGACAAAGCTGGATTAAGTGTGAAGTGACTGTCTAGCTTAGTCCTGAGAAACCTCTAAAATGGACATTTTATAGTCTCTTTGAATAATCTGCTTCAATTCATCAGTTTTCCAAGGAAAAACAAATATTTTCCTAATGTCCAGTCTGAATTTTCCAACCTGTTATTTGTGGATGTTGCTCTTACTTTATTATCTGCCACTCTGCCAAGAACAGTCTTGGATTTTTTTTTTTTTTTTTTTTTTCTGTCATGTTTGTAATTACCCTTCAAGTAGTTTAAGACTATTAAGACCTGTTAGATTACCTGGTAGCCTTCTCTTCACAAAATTAAGCCTAGCTCCTTCAACCTCTGTTCATAAGACATGGACTAGGCCTCTGACCATCTCAGTTGCCCTCACTAGACTTTCTCCAGTTTTTCAATTCCTTCTTCAGCTAGGGGTCCAAAACTGACCACAGTATTTCAGGTGCAGCCATACTAGCACTTGCCTCATTTTGATGCCATTGATCCTCCTAAAGTATTCCAGTGTGCCCAACTCACTGATTACACTGAGTCCACACAGTTGGCTCATATTCATCTTGACAAACACTGTAACCTCAATTTTTTTCTGATGAGACTGATACTCTACCAATAGCATCCCAGCCCATACAGATTTATTCCATTCTAGATGCAGAACCTCGTCCTTCTTGTTGAGCTTTGTGAGATTTCAGTTGGATCTGCATTCACGTTTATTAAGGTGTCTGTTTTTAATATCTACTCTTTTTTTGTATTAAGCATATTTTCTGTCAGTGTGTTCTCCTCTGTGTCAGATATTGTTCCTAACAGTTTGCTGTGCCCCTTTTCATTAAATATGTCCATGGAGATGTTGAACAATATCAGACTTACTTACAACTCTGGGATAATCTGCTTATCAGCCATCAAATGGATATCAAGTCAATTTTCAAACCATCTAAGAGTCCACCGATCCATCTCATAACTCCTCACCTTACAGGTTAGAATCCTGTGTTAAAAGTAGTGCTAAATTCAAGGGTTTTTATATTCACTGCTCTACTATCATCCACATGGCAAGATATTTAATTGGCAAAGGCTGGTCAAGTGAGATTTACATTGCCAAACTCAGTAACATGTGCTGAATGTTCTTGGTTATCTTTTCATTCTTTTCATCCTTTTCATCCTGTGATAGAGAGCTCACAATGCTAAGATAAGGTTTATTTCACTGTCATGCTTTTACAGATTCCTATTACAAATAGGAATTTGTCCTTATCTGCATTATCTCATGCATCTCAGGTATGTTTGTATTTTGGATTTTTATATATTTTTAGTCTTCTATTCTTTTTTTTTTCTTATTAGCTTATCAGCAAATAAGTTTTATTTGCTGATCACATCTTGTAATAGACTCAGAAACCAGATGAAACTGTAGATAATTGACTGTGTTGAAACAAGTCACATTATTATGAGCATAATATGGTTTGGTTTAACAGGCATCTTACATTCTGGAGGTATTAGACTGCCATGTCAAATAATAGATAGGAGAGTTTGACTTTTATTCTGTGCAAAATTCTCTTACTTGTCTGAAGTTCTCTTTGCATAACTTGCACAAATCTAAGGTTGTTTTTGGTATAAAACTAAATTGCAGGACTGTACTGGGAAGTAATTGATGTGCTATTGATTTTTCATTTTTTGTCCCTAATGCTTTAGAAATTAAGAATACCAACCCATGCAAGCTTTGTGGTTAAAATCTGCACTTTCCATTACAGGCCTTGGATTTCTGTGGTTCTTCTATTTGCCCAGTCCTGTGATACACATTCCTTGCCTGATTGACTCTGTTTGAGCAGGGGATTGGACTACATGATCTCTAGAGGTCCCTTCCAACCTCAATCATTCTGTGATTCTGTGCATTCTGTGATTTAAATTGTTATTTATATATATAGACAACCTAATAGATAGCCTATGCTGGAACTACAAGAACTACTTCAAATTTATAGGGAGAAAAAATGAATGGAAGGAGACAAAATAGTTAATTCTGCTCATAAAATGACAGAAAACCATGTCATTAGAGAGTCAAACAAATCGCAAATATCGAGGTAGTTGTGAATACAAATTCCTGCTATCTAATTAACCACATATTATAGACTTAATATTTGCCTGGTTGTGTGTTTAAATTTATATATGCTTTTGTACCTTTCTTTATGGCATGCATATCTGTACAAATACATGGTATGTATCTTTCTGTGAAAGAAATGCAGAGTACACTGGTGAAGTTATTTCCTTCGATCTTCCTTAAGTCAATAACCAGCTAATAATGAATTCAACAGAACTAGAGATTTTCCCTACAAATATTCCCAGAACAGAAAACCTTTACTTGAGTTCAAGATAAGATTGATCAAATTATTTAATGAAGAAAACTACCTTTTTTGGCACAATTCCATAAATGTTAGTTAGACAAGAAATATTATTTAGACAAAGAAATTTTCAGAGATGAAAAATGTAGATGTCACTTAAGTAGACTTAAGTATGACTTCCTGAATAATAAGATGGCCTCCTGAATGACCAGCTAGTCGCAGGTAAGATTCAACTCACCAGTATCATGTCTTAACTAATATTTAGCTAACTATAACCACTTAACTGTATCCGTCTATCCCCATCACAATTCTAAATTCATTAGTTTATGTCTTGCTAGCCTGAAAAACCTTTGCTCAGAAGTCCTCCAGATGTGTGCAGGTGCCTACACACAGACATCTACTTTTAGATGCCCTTGGGTGTCTTGTCCAAGCTCCCTTCTTCAAATGCTGCCATTTTCGCTATATCCTGTGTCATATCTGCCAATCACATGCACATATCTTGGGCGGGTTGCAGCATCTTAGAAAGCAGCAGCCATCATCACTTAGGCATTTCAGCTGCTCTATTTATTTGATATGGTCAGATCCGTGTTCTTTCTACTGACTACAAAAAATTGAGGAAGTTGTGTCATGTTAACCCAGCACTTAAATCTGTGTGAAATAATGCCTAAATTGTTGTAGATTAGATTCTCTTCCTGAGAAAGACTTTTTCCCATTTAAAGAATTTTATTAAATGAAGCATCAAGTAAAATAAATTGTGGGAATATTATATCTGAATTTAGGCAATTATGCAGGTTAGATTTTTTTACTATGAATTACTATAGGTTTATGAGGGATTCGCTCTGAGTGCTTCAAGCACACTCCAATTATGAATATATACTCAGTTTTCTTTGAGATAAGAATGCTTGATAACAGCAATGCAATATAATGTATGAATGCCAGAATCTATAAAAATTGTATAAGGATTTATATATAAATAAACCTTTTCATAAGTAGCCTGAAAACAGTTTTATCTAGTATGAAACAGAACAGATATCACTGCAGAAGAGTCTCAAATCAATTAAAACATACTTACACTGAGCTTTATGCATCTGTAAATCTTTTATTCTGACATGAACCTGTGATTTTCAAGAGGAAAGAGAAGTTAGATGTCTAGAAGTTCTCTCCATTCTTTTTCCATAAATGAACGGAGAAATGCAGGAATGAGGATCATCAGAGCCTGATATCACTGGTCTTGGAGATTTAGAATGAAAGTGTGAGTTTTAGATTTTATGGGCAAAACCTGAAGTACAGACTCTCAGCCTCCTTTTTTACCATCCTGTCCATCAATGGAAGGAATGACAATTTGTACCAGCTTTTGAATAGCTCCTATGACTCCAGCCAGGGCACAGAAATAAAAGGCACTGTGGAAGCGAGTGCTGCCAGCACTGCAGTGCAGAATGTTTCAGAGAAAATCAATCATACGTCAACTTGACGGATGGCTAAGATTTGAAAGAGAGGCAGAGCAACACCACATGCCACACTTTCGCTGACTTAGAAACTATATATATATGTGTGTGTGTGTATGTATATGTATATATGTATATCATAGAATCATATAATGGTTAAGGTTGGAAGGGACCTTTAGAGATCATCTAGTCCAATCCCCCTGCACACACAGGGTCCCCTAGAGAATGTGGCACAGAAATACGTCCAAGCAGGTTTTGAAGATCTCCAGAGAAAGAGACTCCACAACCTCTCTTGGCAACCTGTTCCAGTGCTCTGTCACCCTCACCGTTAAGAAATTTTTTCTTAAGTTCCTGTGGAACTTTTGATGCTTCTCTTCTCCAGGCTGAACAGGCCCAGTTCTCTCAGCCTTTCCTCACAGGGCAGATGTTCCAGGCCTCGATCATCCTCATAGCCCTGTGCTGGACTCTCTCCAGCAGCTCCATATCCCTCTTGAACTGGGGAGCCCAGAACTGGACACAGTACTCCAGGTGTGGCCTCACCAGGGCTGAGTAGAGGGGCAGGATCACCTCCCTCGACCTGCTGGAGATGCTCTTCCTAATGCACCCCAGGATCCCATTGGCCTTCTTGGCCCCAAGGGCACACTGCTGACTCCTGGTTAACTTGTTGTCAAGCAGGACTCCCAAATCCTTCTCAGTGGAGCTGCTTTCCAGCAGGTCAGCCCCTAGTCTGTACTGGTCTGGGGTTATCCTTTCCCAGATGCAGGAGCTTGCACTTGTCCTTGTTGTAATGGTAATTTTGTTAATTTTTCAGGACTAGACAGCACTGTTAAAATAGCCATAAAAAGACACATTTTGTAAGTTCCATCAGCTTTGTGAGTGAGCACAAGAATCATCATGGGTTAGAGACCAAGACTGTAACATTGCAAATGGATTCACATACAAGTAAGCACCATATCCATGTAGATTCAGTTTAAGATTGTAAGGAAGCAATTGAATAGCGTAAAGCCGACCACATAATAGGGAAAAAATAGAACTAGCAAATGTCTTGTAAGTTGTATTAAGAGCCCAATTTTTCCTCAACAACTCAGAGCAAAAGTGAGAACAACAAAATAACCACAACTTCAGAAAAAAAATAATTATTTTGTTAATTCTTCTATCATTTTTATTATTTTTAATTTTCCTTATGCTATGGAATAGATCTCTACATTGAAGAATTCATAGAAAGAATATTTCTGTATTTATGCTGTATCTATGTCAAAACATTAATAATAAAAAGACTATTCAGTACTACCAAGGACCTTTTTAAAATGGAAGGAAGGAAGGGATTCCAAATAAATTATCAATCTAATTGACAAATTCTAACAGAAAGAGTCTGTAGTAACATGTACTGAAAAAAAAAATCATTTAATGAATATTCAACCTGCTGTAGATGTAATTAAGTATATTAGATATAATAATTATATAGTTGTGTGTATCATGATGCACTTTATTTATGCAAAATTGATATGCATAAACACAGCTTAGATTGGCTCATCTAATTTTACAAGCTATCATTTTTACAAGCCACAGAGAAAATATGATTCATCTGATCTACCAGATGAGTGCCCTGGAAGATGACTTCAACACAGCAGTGCCTGTTTTGTCCTTTTGACTGTGCAGAGTGAGTGGAGAGACTAGTTAAAATTACACTGAAGTGATATATAGATAGATAGATAAATTCTTTGTCATAGCTTTATCCATTTTATTTTTTTATTTTATTTATTTTTAGTAAAATGAGAAATCAAATGCTTAATATCATTTTCTGGTTGGCAGAAACCTTTCATTACTTACTAATTAGCTTTTTACTTATAAGTAGATTTCACAAAATCTACCTATAAAAAAAATATGGGTATGTGGGTACATATGTGAGTAGTGTATCAGTGATGGCCAAAGTGTTAAATAATTAACCTTAAGTTAGAATGAGGTTTTCCCAAAAGTTTATGAGGTGATTGTTAGATTAATTAGGGCTCAAGTAGAAACCTGTAGCACAGATTATATAAACACACTACATGACAAATGGCATAGCACATGGTCTTTTAATGCTCTATTAAATTGCAACTGTCCCCAGTAAAAGAAATATATGGAAAGACTCTCAGGAAAACTTTAGGCAATATATCACCTTCTTACTCACAATAGTTACCTACCAGCATAGAAGTTTGTTCTGAGAAATAATTCAGATTACTCAGTAGTTTTTCAGTTGTCACCGCTCCTTTACAACTCTCTATATTTTCTAGAATTATTACATTTAATTACATTACATGAAATATACATAAAATTCACAACATACATACATATACCTTAAAATTCACAAATAACTTGTGTGTGGGTGACTATTTTACACTTGTCTAACTTAAAAAAGTGAATTTATTTTAAAAAATCACATATAATAAAAATTCATCGCAGAAAATTAAAACTGTAACAGTTAAGAACATAGTATTGTCACAATTTGACAGGACATCAGACCAATGAATTACAATGTAGATGCCGTGATTATTTTCATTATTTTATGTGATCCATCAGTGAATCAGTACAATTGGATAATGCAGTCATTCAAGGTCTCTATGCCAGTTTTCCATTTATAAAAATATACTACAAAATGTTCATGTGCCCTCCAAGCAATCTAAGAAACATGAGGCAATCCCTGGTTCTTAACCTTATCTAATTAATTTAAGAAAGAGAAGAATTACTAGGACCCTTTGAAGAATAAAGGACACAAAAAGAACATGGCTTGTTTTGTCTGGCAAAAGGAAGGATGAGAGGGAATATAATTCTTGCCTATAAATAATTCAGTGCTAAACCCAGGGAAGGAAAAAGAGTTATTTAGCCAACAGACAATGTTGGCATGAGAATAGATGGGTATAGAATAGCCATGAGTAATCAATGTAGGCTTGACAGAAAAAGTATGCTAGTGAGCTAAGGAATGAGTCTTCGAGAAACTGCTTAACAGGAGTACTAGAGGCAAAAACAAATCGAAAAGAAGCACAGGCTACTTCCATTCCAACTTCAAAACCAAAGAAACAAACAAGGAAACAAAAAAACCTTATATTTAAACAGAAAAACACAGCTACTTTTCTACTCTTAAGATGGAAATTGGTTAGCTTATGAAATTCATTATATGGAGCAATTAACTGTGATAAAAGGGAGAAGGGATCCATGATACAAAAGGTCCCTTTAAGTTAATGTTCCATTACATAATTTTTATTTGATATGTGAAAACAAAACTAAACAAGGTAGAAATGAATGGAGAAATGTCTAGGCAGTACTTAACATTTTAAAAGAGCATTGAGAAGTACTACCATAAAAAAAAAAAACAGCTGAAGGGATTTTTTTAATTAGTTAAATGACAGGAAACGTAGCCATATAAAAACTGAGCCACAGATGATAACCAGATTTTGTCTGATATTATTCTGGGGTTTTCCACAAGAGAGGTGATCAAGAGAGGTGACTTTCTGGAACATGAAGGAAAAGATAAAAAAAAGATTTATAAATTTTAATAATATTGAGCAGGCAGCTTGATAGCCTTGAAAAAGGCTTCAGGAAATTTGCCAATAGGCTACATATAGACCTGGGTTCTTCTGGGTTGCTTTCTGGGGTGGTTAGGTATAAGGCATTTCTAGCCTAGAAATCACATAATCACACCAGTCAGGTGTTATGCTGAAACCTGGATAGCTTTCTGCTTTGCAGAGCTTATTAGCTCAAACACAGAGTACGCTGTTATTTCTGTATGGATTCATGTACAGCAAAGAATAAATCGTATTTGTCTGCCCTTGCTCAACTAGATAACCCTAAGAGACTATCCAGGACTTAGAAAAAAGGAGAAAATGAGTAAAATAGCTTATAGCATTATTTAATATAGCTATATAATATTCTTGTTTTCATTTATCGCCTTGTTGTAAAATTTTAAATGATGAATTAATATTGTTACTAATACACAATATGCTGTATACTAAGTCCCACAGGTAATGACTGCACTTGTTACTTGCTCTGCCACAAGAAATCTGAAAGTCTGGACAAGGAAATTTTGTGTGAAATAGCGTGGCTTTGAGTCCTCTATATAGAAGTGAAATTGATTGTTTAAAGGTGAGACTCATTTCTGTTGTTAAGAAGTCATATTCATGATGATGATGCAAGTTTGGACCAACATCTATACTGCATCTGAGCCATTAATGGTTGCATCTCCTATTAAGTAGCATTCTCATAATTACACATAGCTTGCTTTTGCTTTTCCCTTTCCCTCACTTGATCTTAGTTGAGTTGGCTGCTAATATTTTTGCACCACATGCCTCTCTGTTGTGCATGCATGGTGCATTGGAGCATTTCAGTTCTAGGTGACTGGTTCAGTTCCAACACGCACTCAAAATGAAAATGTGCTGTAGGTATCAATCCCGCTCCAGGCAGGTGTCCGCACTGCGGCCACGCTAACAAGCAGTGAGTGACACCCCTCCAAAGAGTCTCGCAGGACAGATCTGGGCCAGAATAGAAATAGCTTCGTTCCCTCTGAGCTGATGATGGGCCTCAGAGCCAGGATCAAGCCCTGCTGGTCAAACAGCGTGAGACAGATTGCGTTGGCTGTCAGCATCTGTGGGATGGACACTGTCGCTATCCTGATGGCTAATCTGACTCCATTCTCTGTAAGTCTGGGCTTTTATGTATTACCTGCTACTGCCTCCTCCTCTCCTCTCCTGCACGCTATGCTCGTTTCTTTCAGCTGTGCTTTTCCTTTGATGACAAGAACACAATGTGTTTTAGACACTGATTCCATTAACAGAAAAATACCATATTCCTTAAGAAATTTTAATGCAATGGTCTTGAAGGGAAAATGCTGTTGCTAAAGGCATCAGTAACCAAAATTCTGATTGCTGAGCTTTTAAAGCTATTACTGGAAAGAAAGGAAAGGTTTTTTACTGAGAAGAGATGCTAACAAAATAGTAAAAATGAAGTAAAGAGTCATGATATTAGTTCCTTTTAGCCTTTTTTTAATTTTATTTTCTTTTAATGGGAGTAAGAGGGCCAAGTATTTTGTTTTTTCAGTGGAATAAACTGGAATTTCGGAGGAATTCAGTGGAATTTTTATGCCCATAACAGAATGTATATATATTTTTATGTGGTTGCTATACAATACAATATTTTGTTATCACCTGGACGTAATCAGAGATGACAGATTAAAAAAAAAAAAAAATCCACCAAAAAGGCAAAAAAAAAAATCTTAATCTTTGTACATTTGAAAGTCTCATCTCCTTAATTTCTGATTTAATAAGAAAATAGTAAAGAAAAGTAAAACAGACAATGACAATTGGATACAGACTATTCTACGCAGAAGCAGGCAATCTTTATATTTCCTTTATTTCTTCTTATGACATTTGAGCAGCACCTTACTATGTAAGTAATTCTTCAAGTAAGTATTACTCTTACAGTTCAGGTATTTATGGCCCTTCGCAGATTGATTTAGAGTCTTTCTAGATAAAGAATGCTCTTAGAAGACACCTCATCACTGTTCCAAGTCCGATTTCAATTCTCTTACAATTTTGGTTGCCATGCCATTGCAGTTATATAAAATCTAAGCCCAGTAGAAGTTATTGAATTTCAGCATACATCGGTATGACAGAGAATTGAATAAAGAATTACCAGTAGGGAAAAATTCCTTTTGTCCTAAATAACATACTTATGTCTGTGCAAACTATGTTTCAAAATCATGTCCTGTGAAACACATTGTTTTATTAGAAGATATTGCATTATAGGAGGCATTTCACCAGGTCAGCAAGCACACAGCCAAAAAATTCTACCCAGACAAATCATAACAGCAGAGGAGCAGGGTTTACTTTCTGTTGTCAAAAACAATTTGCTGATCGCTCACGAAGGATCACTTCACAGGACCAGAAATAGAATTTGTTATTCATTTCTCTCATGTAGGCCATCTTTTGTTTGCTAAGAAATATAAAATGCATCTAGTAGGAGCTCTGTTTTTGTTAACTGATTCTCACAGGTCTGGAAGAATTACAAAATACTAAATTATTACCTTATACTTATTCATCCAAAATCATTTAGTATATGAAATATAACATTTTGATTTCTTTCCTTATATTGCTTGAAACAGTTTAGAAATTGTGATTATGTGCATTCTTGTCTGCAGAATAGCCCATTTTGAGCAGAAAGAGAGCTTTCCTAGTCATGCCATAAATAGCTAGCTGCCACAGTTGATGTCCAGAATGTAAGAACTATAGCTGCAATGTTCCTGAGGTAAGCACAGAATCCAGGCCTCACTTCCTGAGTGAATGTCCCATTGATGAACAAATATTTTTTGAACTTTTACAATGTACAGATCCTTAAAACAGTCTCATGGAAGTGCAGACTCTTACACTATGAATTCTACCACTGACAATAATATTTCTTTTCTTAATTATCTCCTCTTAGACAATTTAGGAGACATCTATTTACTTCAGCAGTTTCTAGGCCATAAAATATAATCACTGTACTAAGCTATTGTGCATTGTCAGTCAAGAGCTTCTTTCTGAGAGTGATTTCTCTGTCTTCAGGGAGGCATTGCAAATTTTAGATCCAGTGAGGATGAACACACCTCAAATCAAGAACTTAGATAAATGTTGACATACTTCAGGCTTCCAGCAGGCAATTACTTTACATTTCTCATTTTAAGAAAGAAAATTATTTACATCCTGAAAGCTTTCTGGACTTTCTCAGAGACATTCAACCCTTTCCATTGCCTGAGCAGGAGACCTAAGTGCCTTTTCTTGGTATTACTATTGAAGATAGGAGGCATGATATAGATGCTCTTGTTCAATGCATGAGACATCCCTGCACTATAAGACTTGTGTTTTATATTGTCAGAACAGGCAAACAGGAGCAGCCCGATAGCACCTCTGCCAAATCTGAAAAGATGCAAAACTTGGTAGCTGTTTTCTTTGTTTGTTTGTTTTGTTAGTTCCCCTCAAAATTACTCTTTACCTCTATAAAAAGGTGCTCTAGGAAACTCAAACTACAAGCATGGCCCCAGAGATCACTTAACAAACTGCCAAAAATACATAGGCTCTTTAACTGTTGGAGCTTATTGGAAACTAATTTATGAGAAATCAGTTCTGGTTTGTCCTACAGTTATATTTGTGGTGTAGCTCCATGGTGTCAGAGCTGTGCCTGTGAGCATGCCCAATGACTGAAGACCCAATTCCCTGGCATGGTTCAGCAACTCCCTGCTGGTCTCTGCATAGAGGAGATGATGGGCTGACATGAAATGTGGTAACTGACTGACATTTGACTAATTTGCACTGGAGCTCTCCAGGTGGGAAATTTGGACGGTCCTGAAGACATCACCCAGGTAGTTCTTTCTTCACCTAGGGAAATTTTGTGTTGATTAGCGATGCATGGAGAACCTGGCCATTCCATCCAGTCATTCTCCCAGGTTTTTCCTACTGCAAAGTTGATCAAGTGTTGCATAGATAAGATACTTATAAGTAGCCGGTAGAAACCGTTCCTACAGGTGCAAAGATGGTCAAGCAGGACTGCAGGTAATCAAGACAGGATATGCACAAGATGGAGCAGTCATATAGGACCACAAGCAGGTAGATATAAAAAAACAGCAAAACAGTGTTTTCAGAGACTAGCATAATCCAACTAAAGACATCACTGCAAAGATAATTAAGTTTAGGCTCCTGTTGCCATCTGAATGGTGACCGACCACTCACTTCAAGAGACCTGCTTCTCCACACGAGCATTATCTTATTCCAAGATCCTGATAATAAAGTAGGTAATTCTTGTTTCATTTTTTAAAACACACTCTCTGTCTTTGAATATCTGTGCAGTAGTCTCTTTCATGTGGCAAATAAAAGTTTTTCTGGTTTTATATTATTTTGCTTCAGGATACAAATGGAACCTATCTTCAAAAGACCCTATTTTTCTGGTGCAAAACAGATCAGTTTGTAAACTGTTAAGAAGGCATCCTTCATGTAATGTTGCATGTTACATAATATTGCATTTTAGTAACAATTGAACAAATAGGAAAAGCATGTTATTCTGCACCACAAAAATGAGTATTTTACTTAAAAATAACAAGCTAGGGAAATGCTAAGTATAGTGGTCTTCAGATTGACACTGCTTAGTGTAAAAGTCAGATGACTGCTTATCTAAAAATGCAAAGGGATTTAGGTATGAGTATGAATAGGAAATCAGGTATTACAAGTGTGTGTCTGGACAGTCAGAATAGGATCCAGGCAAAACATAATTATAAGATTTCCTCAAAAATTTAATAAAACTCTTCTTACATAATTTATGCTAGATTTACAGTTATAGCTGGTAAACAAAAACAAATAAATATTTAGAAATTTTTTTTTTGTGATTGGGAATTAAAAAGAAAAAAAAAAATCACTCTCTTTTCAGCCTGCTCTTCTGATGGAAATGTTCCTAATAAAGTCACAGGCAGAAAATAGATTTTGGGTTAGACTGGCACTAATTCATTAATTGCACCAGGACTATAGGATATTATCTATCTCAGTAGCCTTTACTGATTTCAGTATCTGAAGTATAACAAATTTCTCCCAGCAGAAGCCAAATATATACACATATTTTCCTAATACTCACCATATCAAATTGATTTGGATGAACTGCAATGTTGTCAGAATGTAGTTTATTATTTGTGCATCCTGAGAATTACAGACAGAAGAGTGAGTTCTTCTATAAGTTGTTGAACTTGGTTGTCAGTCTCGTAATTCCTGACCTCCATTCTTATAGAAATGTTCTTTGACCTTGTCCAAAGCCCCTTTATGCTTAATTCTCTGCATCTGAACCATTAGCTCACAGAGACATTCTAACAATTAACTTTGGTAATGTCTGCAAGATATTTAGTGAGAGGTTATTCATCAAAGCAAAGCTGAATGGGAGTTTTTCTTTTTTAACTTACAGGAATGCTATTGCAACATTTAATTAACTGGTTAATTAGATTTACTTGTATAATATTCATATTAGTTGGAAGCCTACATAGCACCTTCAGGGTACGCATTATTCTGAATGCAAAATGTCTGAATCTGTCTAGCTTTGATCATATGTCTGAGAGTTAAAGTGTTTAAGTGATTTAGTGCATCCTTTTAGCAGCTTTTACATCTCGATTTGAATGTGAAAAATTCTCTGTAGAAATACAGCAATAATTTGCATTCTTCCCCAGGTGCCAGTGTGCTGTTAAGCATTCCGTACCAGCTCACAAGATTTCATTCACAGCTTTGAAGAAAATATTAAACAGAACCCATATATCTCTGAAATTATACAGAAACACCACTTTGCATTTAATAGCCAAAAAGCTCATGCAGGGCTGGCCAAAGGATAATTAATGGAGTGTCTTTGCCTTTCTAATTGTTCTAATGACCCACTTGGTAGTGTGTCCTAAAAACGGAGATTTGCCAACACTCTGGTAGCTAAAGCAGAGTGGAAATCACTGCTACACTTCTAAGGTGACAGCGAAATTGTTCTGCTCCAAATAGAAGTTGTAGAACATAGGATACAGGGTACTAAATCATCTAGAAACACTGAAAAAATTCAGGCACATGATTGATGCCAGATTTCTGTTGGGGGATCAAAATCCATCAGCCGGAGTAGTTCTTGCTATTAATCATGTCTCTGAAAAATGTGGTATTTCTGTGGCTTACCAACATAGAGAAGCCCCTCTGGTGGCAGGAAGTAGGAAAAGATCAAGAGTTTTCTTTCTGGGTCCCTAAATGCTAATGCAGTAACAACTACAGGAAAGAAGAAGAAGAAAAAAAAAAAAAAAAAGGATCAATAAAAGATACTCATGCTATGGCAATCCTACAGGCAGGATTGCATCTAATCCCACAGAACAAGGCTGAACGCAGTGGGCCATCCCATGTCTCTGTATTCGTGTAGGGACTACATCCAGCTTCATGCTAGTTACAAGCATGACATGGAAGTAATGTGCAACATAACAAGAAAGTGAGACACTGCCCTGTCTGCCTGTGGTCAGGAAAAGGTCGCAAGCCCTCCTGGCATTTTGGCACAGTGCTCACAAAAGCACAAATCTACAACTGAGTTGCATTGACAGTGAACCACCCCCCTCCCCACCCCCCCTTTTTTTTTTTTCTATATTCAGGTGATTAAATTGAAACCAACCCAACCCTCATCTTGACATATTCTGGTGTTTCTCGAGGTTAAATTACAGACCGAATGAAATACTCAGGACATGAAATGAATTCCTGAATTTCCTTGGGAAACCTGGGATTTTAGTGTTTTGAGGTATATCTGTTCTGTTTTTGAAGAATGATCACTTTTTCAATGTCTCCACATTTCTTTTTTTTTTTTTTTTTTTCTCCATGATGAAGGAGTTCTTGATAAGGGTTATCCCAGTTATAGAGTAACCAGCAAGTGACTGCAGCATATTTGGCCCATATATTCATCATGGGAGACACTGATGATCCTAAAAACATACAATATGCTTTTTTTTTTTTTCTCTTATTTTTAAAATTTGAAGTGTGTGAAATGTGAAAAGTGAGATCTGTGCTATAACCCACTAAAAGTATATTTTATGAGCATAAATACAAGGTATGTCTGGTATATCTTAGGCACGTGGATAAGCTGGATGGTGCACAAGCTGCCGGGAGGAACGTATAAAATAGAGAAAGCAAGGCCACCTTTTGGCAGCAGTTCCCAGAGCTGATCACATACAGACCCATGTTTAGGTTGTGTATCAAGAAAACTTGTTGTTTCACTCAACTTAAAAGCTCGGGACTAAATAGATATTGATATATCATCGGACTAGAGCTTGAGAGTTTTCTGAAGAGCTAGGTTACTTTATAGTACAGATATATCCATAAAATTGGGTAACAGGCAGGAAGGAAACAAAGATTATGAGTGTATTGGTTGCCATTTTTTCTAGTGGTGTCACATATTCAGGTTTGAATTATAGTCAAAAGAAAGAAGTAAGAGTTTTACAGCTCAGTTTGGTGATGTTAGGCTTAAAAAAGCCAATAAGCCATAGAGAACATTTAGATCTTCTGACTTAATTTATAATTATTATTATAATTCTTATATATTTATATGCTTATTTATATTTATATAATTATAATTATTATATATTATTATAATTTATAAACATTACAATGTTCATAATGTTAGCTTGCATGGTATTTATTATACCTTCTTGAGATATCTGCAGTGCAGTTTACATCTGAACTAATCACCCAAGGGTCTGTTTGCATTGAACAGAGAGAAACAGACAATTCTATGTTGCTATTCTTTTGACAAGAGAAGACTCTTTAGGATAATAAGAAACCTGCCTGAAGTGCCTATTTCTCTTTGCCAACGATAAAAAGAGATGGAATCTGGGCTTGGATAAATTTTATCCACTAAGTGCAAAGTAAAACTGAATATATAAACATTTACTTTTCTAGGTTTTGACTTTACACATTCCAACTCCAAGAGTAACAGCTGGTCATGTAGGTAGATATGAAAAGAAAATCATTGCTGTACTTCACCCTAATAGCAAGGAATATCTGAATTCCCCTCTTATCTTTCAGCACTGCATAGAGCTATAAAGTTTTTTTCACACAGATAATCAAATTATCTGACACCATCTCTCATTTTTGTGTGTTTATTAGGAAGAGAACACCAATGCAGCAATTTTTGTCTTCACTGAAGAACTCTAAAGTTTGCTTTCTATTTTGGAAAATAGAGAAGAAAAAAATAATTAGCTCTACTTGCCCTAGGATACCTTGTCATTTAATTTCAAATGTTTTCTAACAAGGACAATAGCAACACAGGAAAAAATCCATATAGACATAACACAGTTTTCTCTTTTGGCTGCTATTTTAAAATGAATTATATGTGAACAAGGTAGGCCTGAAGGTAGCAAGCCAGTCAATTATGTTTTTTTTAGTTCTGGACAGTCTTTATGACTGAAACACATTTTAGTCACATGTTTATCATATTCTAACATCAGTCTTGTATTTGTTTTCTCTAAATTATTACTTTCTTCTCAGTTTAAATGGAATAGAAAATTGAAATACCTTTTTACATTTTTATATGCTCCATGAGAATATTTTAGAACTAATCTGAAATAAAGCAACTAGCAATCTATCTGCTTTGTCAGTCAGTATTGACATACTGTTCAATTTCATCTGTATGCTAATGTCAAGATTCAGTTTGGCAAATGTATTCTTCAAATTAAACACAACCCAAAAATGCAGTTCTGATGTAATTCCAATGGATAAATATGTATCATGCACAGTTTCATGAGGAGAGCCTCACTAAGATTTTGAATGAAAAAAACAAAAGCCACAAGAAATCTCTGCAGAAGCTGAGGGCTGCATTTATATAGATTTTTATCCCAAGTTCAGATTTAATAATAAAGACATAGCGCCACATTCAATATCTGGCTGAGGTTCAGCAGGATATTGAGCAGCCACATCCCTATTTTAAAAATTAATTTATAATAAATGTCTGTATGCAGAACACAAAGCTCTGGGAACTTCCTTTAAAAAGTAGAATGAAAGAAGAAAGAAACATCAACTGTGACAGTAGTTACGATTACTTCTTTCATTTTAACTAGAAAACAGTATACAAAGGAAGATTACAAAGTCTCTACTTTCCCTGGCATCCATCTCCTCAGAGGAAGGCAAATCTCATGCAGTGCGCTTAGAGGAGAGAAATGCATTAAGTGAGCACTATCAGTTTCCTTAGATATAGATCTTAGGGTTTTGTACTAGCAAGTATCCAGCCACACTCCGCACAAAACAGATTGATCACAATGAAGTCTTTAATGGACGTCATGGAAAGCCTGGCTCTTCTGCCTTTCCAGATTTATAGAAATCTCTGCTGGAGGTTGACTACATCCTGGGGAAGCCAGCGAGAAACAACTGATGACATGAATACTGTTCTTGTGAGGGTGCTCTCCAGGAAAAACACTCACAATTTTTTCTCTCCTCTGTTTATGGCATCTCTCTGTGCGGTATGACTTTTACTTTCACAGCAAAAATGAGAAAATGCTGCAGTTTTCTTTTTACAACCCATTTGGCATTATATTAAATTGTTGCAGAAAAAAAGATGATCAAATTTTCCTAGGTGTTGGGCTTTTGAAGGAAATATTAGTGTTAGCAGGCTTAAAAATCAATCAGCACAATGGCTGCTGCCTTTTTATTAGTAGTTTACAATTCATAGAAAAATGAACAGCTGAACAACATATTCTCCTTATTCCTAAAAGCACTGTTTAATGCATCTACTGAGTTAGAAAATGTGCATTTTTCCACTGAAAATGGCATTTGAAAGAGTTAATTATGGGCAGTCTTCTCTGTGTTTGTATGTCATTTGAGGTTTCATATTTATTGCTCTTTAATAAAGGTGCTACTCGAAGAGGACAGGAGGTGAGTTTATAAGGAAATATAGGTCTGTCAAAGCCGTAGTCAGAAACATCGAGTGGCACCTTGAACACCAAAGGGAAGATATTTTACGCCTCAGTGGCTTTGAAAAGGTTTACACAGGCTTGAGGTGATTATAGAAGCATTAAATGAGCAAGGAACTGATGAACATGATCTAGACCATCAATAAGCAATCCAGATGTGCAGCACAAGTGAATACAGAGATTGATGAATCCTTTGAATTGGGTAAGGGAAGCAGTCGGAGTCTGACAGGTTATTTACTGACTGCCATAACCTTTAATGCTGCTCCATGAATCAGCTATCACGAAGCTGCAGCATTGGCAGGCTCCGTCTTAGGGCAGAGGCGCTACCGCTCCTGCAATGCCCTCATCAGCTCACCTCCAGGTCTGCATTCCACTTTCAATTTTAAATGCAACCATTTGTTGACCTTTCCTGTATCAGAGCTTCTTGTATAGTTGCTGAGGAGGAAAAGGGCTAAAAGGTTCATTCAAAACAGTACTGAAAAGACCGAGAAAAATAGTTGCTGAACTCTTAGCTTCCTACTTAACAGGGAGGCAACATACGCATTCAAAGATCAGATATTTATTAAATCATTTATTGCACCAGTGCTGAGAAATCTGAGAGTCTTTTGTGCAAGGTGTTGCACACTATCATTATTCTCGACACCTTATAATTTATGGCTACTCTTAGACGTTCTTCTCTGAATATAACTGAGGAAGTTTAGGAGATTACCTCTTTCAGTTATTTAAGACCACTTCTCTGCTGGAGGCTATAACCCTCCCAGGAGAGCAGACTGAGGGAGCACATCTTGTTTGCTTCAGTCTGAATTCATCTGGAAGCAACTACACGACGTATTATGCCGGCAGTTCTGCAGGTCCAGCAGAGCAGTGGGATGAGCAGGGATGAAGAGCTTCACAGATTCATGCCTACAAGGAATGATGAGCCATAGCTGTCTAAAATATGGTGAATCTATGAAATTGTTCCTGCTCAGAGAGCAGTTAAGCCTGAATGGGAGTGAGAAAGGGGCACAATTTGAGATGAGGTAGCAAAATGGGCTGAGGGAGTGAGAGGTCCATAAGCAGTGTCGTGCAGGAAGAGATCAGAAGGCTACATCAGAATGTAGACACACAGGTCTGCAGGTGAGAGTCAGCTTTTTGTGGAGTTCCATGACTTTATAAGGACTGATGCACCAAAAGGTCCCTGATAAGCCAGGGGGTGAACCATCTTGATGCAAAGTTACAGCAAAAGTCCCTGAAATGCCAGTCTGAAAGATAATCTAGAGAAAAAGACCTGCTTGCAAGAACATAGCGGATAAGGAGAGATTTGGTTACACATATCTTCTATTTCTGTTCTATCTACATGACTGATTCCAGACTTCTCTTTCAAAAAATATGTCATTACTTGTCAAATTATAAGTTCAACATTTGAATTCAATGTTTTCATGCTGCTCTCTGAAAAGGCACAGTATGTCTTCTTTAAAATGCTGGCCAGTTCAGAGCCTTTTACATGCTTGTAGCAAATTTTTTGGCTTTATTGCCACAGACTATACTCTCATGGTGCAACTGTGCAAGTGAGCCTGGGGATTCATGTTTCTATCACAGTTTATCCTAATGTCTCAAAGTAGGCAGATGCTGACCAAAAATACAACTCTTCAGAGGTATTTATGTCATATTGTCTGGAGGAAAACCATCTGTCAAACTGAAGTTAAAGCAACTTGTGTCTAACCAGTAGTAGCTTCAGTAGGGGTAATTCTGTAATTTTTTGAATGAGTTTTTACTTTAAATGGGAGAGAAACCATTATATAAAGGACTATCTAGGTGTCCTTGACTTGTGCTACAGAATCCATTCAAAATTCTTCTAAACACCAGATATACGGGAAGCTGGGACTTCTATATTTCTCGAAGCTAGTAAACATAATTATTTGCAATACAGCTGGTTCAGAGTGATTTTTCATATTCCTAATGATGTGTAGATGACAGATGCACATCAATAATTTTGACTGTTAAAAAGACTACAAAATAATTTCCAGTGATTTAAAATTAATATAATTCACTTTTACAAGTTAGAGTTATCAGAAATAATAACTTTGAGGATAAACAAACTGACATGTTTTGCTCATCTTCTGACTTTTGTAGACAAAATCTTTCTACATTTGATAATAGACTCAGTGAAAAATAGGAGAGTTCAAAGGAAAATGAGCAGTAGAAGAAACTTCACATTTTGGAGGGGGATGACAGGAAATTTCAATTCAATTACATTGCAAGTTACCCTGAAGAAATCTGTTTCCAGTGGAAAAAATGATAAAAAGTTTTTATAATAGCATGGCTAGAATATTTAATTAAAATAAACAGGTAAATACAGCAGGTATATGTAAGAGAAAATGCCTCTTGCTTCATCTGCTAACACTGAGCTAAAGAAAATGAAAGAAAGGAAGATCAGCTGATAAGATGCGAGGAAGAGAGTTTTCATAATCTCTGATAAAAATGATTAAGTCAAGTAAATAAAGTACAAAATAAATTGAGTGCCAGAGGAAAGTGCAATTGAAAAAAAGCATACTAGATATGAAAAAAAGAGAACACTTAAATCGTGGATTTTTTTGTGTGTGTGTTTAAAAAGATAGCTATCTTTATGCTCATTTATAGATTTATCTTGTAAAGTACTGACTGTGTGTAAGACACTCTAATGGGAGTTCAGACTGCTTCACGTTTTACATGACACAGCTCTTGAGGAAAGCCAGAAATAAGGAGGGAAACCTAAGAGATAGTATTTTTCTTCTCTTTATATAAAACAAGATGCAGAATAATTGTTAATGGAAGCAAATAAATAAAAAAGATCAAAGCTGTGAACAAAGCTGAAAGGCTTTAAAAATTGGTTCTCTTCCTTGATCCATATAAACATGAGCTGCAACTCCAGACAAAACAAAGCACTTGTTTGCAACACATTAAGTTATTCTGTGAAATATAGAAGCAGATTCAAGAGGAAATAGGCCTCATCATTGACAAAAACAGACTTTTTTTTTTTGGTGAGAGATGTTGGAAGAAAGGGAAGAAAGATTCTCAAATATATACACTTATGGCTCTTACCAAAGTTTTAGTCAAAGACGTGAATTTAGCTTTTTTTCAGGAGAATACACATAAAAGAATACCTGAGATTTCCTCCACATTATTTCTTGTAGAATATATTTAGAGGAAACTGGGAAAAATTAAGAGATGATCATATTGTCCCACTGAATTAGGGACTCAGTGTGGACTACTCCCCAGTGTGGGGTTTTTGCAAGAGGCTGTTTAAGGAAAGCTTAGCAAGAAGAATGTATAT
The DNA here is from genome assembly GCA_013398735.1 of Nothocercus julius. Taxonomy (NCBI): domain Eukaryota; kingdom Metazoa; phylum Chordata; class Aves; order Tinamiformes; family Tinamidae; genus Nothocercus; species Nothocercus julius. The sequence continues at coordinate 223,154 of VZSV01000139.1, forward strand.
ACTGGGGGCCACTTAATTTTCAATATTTTGAGAGATATTTGCATATTGTGGAAAAGTTAATGAGGCAATATTTATCCTCTTCCTGTGTTCAAATACTTCTTACATATCACATATTTCTTATGTATCTATTATGGGAATCCTAATCCATCAGACTTTAATACCTGGAGGATTTATCTTCCCCACGGTTTGTGGCTATTCTCATTTGAACGCCTAGCCTGAGCTCATATTTCAAAGATGCAGATACACACACACAACACATACAAACGGACTATACCTTTGGCCAACCAACCAGAGGCAACGAACATTTATTGGTAGTGGTACCCACTTAAAGACTAACAACCTTCACATAAATACAAACACACAGCTTGTATCATTTCCTCCTCTGCCAGCTGATCTGGTTTGAAGCTCACTAGCAGATATGCCCATACTCTCTCTATTCATGCATGAGCATGTCCCTTGAACTCCAGACCGGACTCCATCCAGGATCCACGCCCAAACCTTGGGCCCAAACTCCATTTATCCAGCCTTCATCTCTGACCTTGTCTCTTTTCAGATTCCGGTCTCCTCCTGCTTTCTGACTACCTCAACTTGAAGTTCACTAAGAAATCACTCCCTCACCTTTACCATCAGAATGCAGAACAAGTTACCCAGGAAATAGGTAGAAACACAGCTTAGTAAGGAGATAGATCAGTGATCAGGGGCAGGAGGTGGCTGGGCGAGCATACTAACCAGCAGTATTGTACATGCAAGTCTTACCTCTCTCACCACTCCACTTGTCATACCTGATCTCCTCCGATCCACCTTGAACCCTCCTGAAATAAGTTTCTCAGTTTCCACAAACTTCTTAAAACATCGTACAGCAAAATTTGCACAATCCTACAAGCCCTCTCAAGCTTCCTCTTTTCCATGAGACCCATGATTTCTTGCTTCCCCTTTCTTATCAGCTACCAAATTCTGGCTTGACGCCTCAGTGACCCATCAATCAGTGACCTGAGTGCTGGTTCTTGTTACTGTTTCGTTAACTCCTTTTAATTAGGGTTTGTGTATCTGGATGTTTAACTTGCTACTTTTCCTTTCTCATGTTTTTGTTTTAAACTATACTCACAAACAATGTTTCTGTACATTCTAGGTAACTATATATTCTTTATCTTCCACATATCCTTTAGCTTTCCAGATATCCTTTACCTTACCAAATATCCTTACAGTATTTCCCATGACCTCTAGCCATTCAAGGCTACAATAGGCGCCTGTTTAGGAACTGAGTATATCAGCTACTGACTTAGAATATATATAACTGAGTGCAGAGATTCATTTCCACCTTAATATGTTCTATAAAATACTGTCAGTGCTAAAAATTGGCTGTGAGATTAGAGTTAATTTCATATTTGGATACCATTACACCTCTTTTAGGAGTACTGTATTTCCAAACACTTCATGTAATTTTCTTCTTCAAGGCAGAGAATTCACAGACCATGATAGTGTAAGTCAGAAAGTAGAAGACTTGAAAGACTTCATACTTGAAAGACTGGTAATAATTATTAGATTGAAAATAAGTTATTTGCCCCTGCAATTGATTAGGAAACTATATGCATATTTTTACATGCACAAATGACTCACTGCTATTTATGGATTCATTGAAGAACATCTGAAATATTCTCTTTCCTTTAGAAACTAGAGGATGTATAAGTGTTATTATGATAAATTTTTACTGGGGAAGTTCTGTTGCATGCAGCCATTCATATTCTTTCTTTCCAGCATGGTGAAAATGAATGATCTTGGGAAGTGCAGTTGTGCTGCTTTGTTTTTTTTTTGCTTGTTATATTTGTTTGCATGCTCTATGTACTTTATATAGACACCAAATAATGCCTGGAGAAAAGGAAATCATGAAATTCTGGAGAGTTTTACTAGCTGCCTAGGTAGCTAATTAAAATTATTTCTTGTGTTCAGAAAAAAGACACAGCAGATGAGCTGAAAACCTTGAAAGAAAAGATTGATTTTGTGCTGTTTACCTGCATCACCTGTGTGACTGCTGTGTATGTACAAATGAAATTATGCTTATCCTTTTGTTCCTTGTCACAAATTAATATCATTACAGCACATTTAGCCAAAATGCTGAAGTTAGCTTCAGTAGTTCCTGCTACTGGGATTAGGCTCCTGAAGATGGAAGCTCAAGTCTGAAGCAGGCTGTAGAGATGACTGTGTCATTAAGGATGGTAAATTCAGCAACGAAAATACAACTTCAGAATATAAATTAATTATGAAAGCTCAATGGAATTGGAAATTGGGAAAAAAAGTGTTAGTGTAAATGTTATTTCAAAAGCACTATTCAAACTTAAAAGAAGAACCAAACAAATTGATGTTCACTGTGAAACCTTTAGCAAGTGACATGAATAAACCAAATAAAACTGTGAAGACACTGTGAGTTCATTGCTAAAATATTTAATAACATCTAACAGTTCAAAGAAACTGAAATATATTCCAAGCTCCTTTTTTTTTTATATAAATGCCATCATGTGACAGAGAATAAGAAATGAATTATTTTAAAAATGTAGTTACATATATTTTAATACTGTCATTTTCCGTACCTTACCCTTTATTCTTTATTCTCAAAATATGTTAAGAAATAAAATTAAAACTAGAGAAAATGTAAATAAGAAATAGCCAGTAACAGGGCCCAGGGCATGTCATGAAAGTTCTCTGACTCAAAACTTAAATCCACAATCAGAAACATTTTGTTTTGTTTTAAACTGCACTTTTACAGTGTCTCTTAGATTCAACCTCTGTTCCATAGCTGCTACTCCTTCTCTGTAACTACATAATGGTGGGGTGAATCCACAGACATTCTCATCTTGCAAACAGAACCTGACCATTTGGTTTATCGTAAGTCCTGCCCAATCATTTTATTTCAGCTCTCCCAAAGTGTATACACAAGCAGAAACAAACAGCACTGTATCAAAAATGCTCAGGACTGACAAATCATAGCCCCCAAAAAAGGACATGTACTGTTCAGTACCCGTGTTATAAAAGCACTAGTCAGAAACTAGACTACAAAAGGGTCTATATAAAAGCAAGGACAATGTTGTTCAATATGTGGCAGCGTATAATTGTGTGCTTATTTAATGCATAGGACAGAACACCCTACACAATTCTACAGATTTCAGTGGTGCACCCCCTGAAGAGATTAAAAAGCAAAAATTTGCTCTGAGTTACAGCTGGTTTTGAATGAACCACAGAGTAATTTTCTGAATTTAGTTATGTCTAGCATTTAGTTATGCCTTGCACTTCACCACAACTCTGTAATCTTAACTTTACTGTAGTTTTTTGGAGATGGAGGCTATATGTGGAACAATAAATTCACTGCTGTGTTTGTCCAGGACCCTTTAACCAGAGCTGTCAAAACAGATGCACCAGGTCATGCAGTGGGTGGTTTATCTCAGTGAAAAACATTAAAATAGAGAAGACTGTGGTCTTGGAGATAGACTAGTAATTAAGTATTGATTGCTTTTGCTAACACAGTGCATACAATTCTAAACAAATGCAAGACCATTTTTTGACTCCTTTCCTTTAAATCCAGACATTTATCAGTGAATTCCTTTGAAAGACTACAAAATATGAAGCAGTTTCTACAGCTGACTCACTTGGGCTTCAATTGATTTGACTTCTATAAAATAAAATAAAATAAATAAATAAATAAACAAACCACTCCATGTGAAGTGAATATCAAAAGGATCAGCAGTATCTCACCTCCTGCCCACAGCTAGGACTCCTACTTTATATTACAGAAAAGGAGAACAATTGGCCTTCAGAGGAGGATGGAACCTGTTCTCTCCTTAAATCAGCAGCAAAGGCTGGAAATCCAAGAGGGTCATCTTTGTACTTTGGCTTCCTGCACTGCATGAATCAGTCCTTACCTCTCTGTCCCTCTTTCTCACATTTGCAGATACAGTCAATGCAGATAGTCGAAGGTGGTGTTGTGATGTTAATGCCTGTTGTATGCTCCAAATATACAAACATCCCTGTAAATGTGACCTGTTAGCATGACTGCTCCATTTACTGTGAAAAGATTAGATTCTGTGTCTGATGAGGTGAATCAAGTACCCAATGTATTGAATTGTTCAGAGGGGAGATGATGATACTCTCCAGCTTGAGTTCATCTGAGTAAAGAACTACTAAGGCTCCAGCCTCAGTAGCCTCAGATCATACATACACAGGTTGACTCAAAAGAGGGGACCCTTATAGACAAAATTTCAGCTTTGATTTTTCCCTTTTACAGAAAGAAACATATGGAATTTTGTGTCATATCTGTGCACCATGGTGGAGAAGTCCTTTGAAACTCCCAAGCCATCTGCTTTCTTAACAGATTGTCCATCTCTTGAGAATCAGGATACACCTATCATTTCAGAGTTGAAGTGTAAGAGTGATAGAAATTGCACTATTTGCCAACTCCAGTCCCACCTACTTCCAGATGGCATCAAAATCAAGAAGTGCCACAGCTAATGGAGCTGCTAGAATGTATGATAATATATACCCCCTCCAAGCAAAAAGATTTCATCAAGCTAAATGTTATGTGAGCTTGAGGAAAGAAAAACTGCAGAAAAGGAGCTAGACAGTGCATATATTTTATTTTTATTTTCCTCTGCTCATTCGTTCTGTATCCTGTGCCTGTGACAAAAAGCTGTGAATTTATTTTCAACATGTGGTTGTGTACGATAGTTTGAAATACAAAGGCTTTTGTATTTCCAATTTCTGTTTCCAATTAAGTCAATAGCAAAACTCTCACCGACCTAAAGGTCAGCAAGATCAGGCCCTAATTTACCAAAACTTGTAATTCCCCAATGAAGTTTTAAAAGGTAAGATGCTAAACTGATTTGCAGATCTTTGAAATCCTGTCATAGGCAGTGACTCATATGGGTTGGCAAACCATTTCTTTGGCTCTTCACTGGGATCGTGAAAATTCCCTACAGCTATCATATTAGTCTTTGTATTACCATGTAAAGCGGAGCTTCCTAGTCTGTGAATCTAAGCTGGGCGTATAGTGCTTTTTCCTTCTCACTTTCCTCTCTTTTACCTGTGGTTAAAAGTCATCTCTGAACATCAAAAAGTTCTAGTCAAAGAATAGCACTTCCAATATATTATCCTAGGTGTGAGACAACCGAATCACCATGGATGAATCAAGAAAATTAAGTGTGTGAAGCAGCCATTAAAGACAAACTGAAAGCTGTGTTCTTCTTGGTTATCTATACTAACAAATGTTACTGTGCAGTATGAGAAAACTCAGACAAAACAAAACTGCTGGGTGGTCCTCTGCGATACTCTAGAATATGCATGATCCATCACTACTGAGTATGTTCAATTATAACACCTCTTAACTTCCTATGTATAAAACATCATTCTACATGACCATTTCCACATCTCTAGAAGCATCCTGTTTTGGCGGCTCAATTCCATTTCAAGGAAAAAAGAGAGTGGCCAGATTCTCCTCCCAGGATGTTAACCAGCTCATGCAACATACAGACGGTTCCAAGCACAGGACAGTGCCTGGAGATCCCTAAGCTCACCTCGGGATCTCCAGGACAGTCCAAAATCCCCACCTGTAGAGCTTCTGCAGCTATAAGTCAAATGCTTTGTTGTGAGGGAGGCTACAAACTTAGTCTCAAACTAGTCAGTCATGCAGAGGCTTGCACGGAACTCCTGGGACACCCCAGGGACTAAGCACATTCATCACTGCATGTCCTAGAGACTTCTGTGTTATAGTAACTGTGACTGTGGACTGTGGACTGTAGTTGACTAGCAAGTGCATAGATAGTAGAAAAAAATCTGCTTCAGTGTAAGTAAGGTTTTAATTTATTTGTAATTCTATATTTAAAACAAATAATCTGTACTTGGGCCATTTCTGACCTAAGGGTAGAGAAATCTCTCTCTAATGTCTAAATTAGATATGCTCAAGGGATAAATTTAGAAGGCTATTAGTCCTTCCCAATTTCTCCAAAGTCTTCTTTCAGCTTCTCCTAGTAACCTGTAGTGTTCCTCAGACTCAGAAAGAAACCAGGGAATAATTCTGTCTTTTCTAATTGCTAGAAGGCCTTCTGAGTTTGCTGTGTTTTTCCTTTGCTCTGAGGTGCAGTATGCATCCAGTTCATCAGAACTTCTGTACATGCATCTACATCTGTTCTGATAGAGCTGTTACATTTTGTCTGCTTTAGGAAGAGAGCTGTAATCAATGCGATACCTGTTCTTTAAGCCATCTGAAAATTATCTCTGTATAGGCTTCCTGTAAAATGCAATGGAAGTGAAATTTGAGGTAAACAGCTAGCAGAAGAGTCCAAAGTGATACAAACTCAGGTGTAAGAGTAATCTCTTTTTGATATTAGAAGCTTGAAAGTTTCTCCTTGCCTTATTCTTCTCCCTTTGGTACAATGTATAAAAAGACACAAATTTTGCTTTATATGCATAATAACTGGAGACTGTAAAATAAATAGGAGTTTCTTTGGGGTGAAAACAGATAAGAAATAATAGAGATGTTTTTCTCATCATTCTGATTAACCTGATTTCTGTCTGAAAATTCTGATTCCATTAAATTAAAATATTTTGCAGCAAAATATCAATTTTATCATATTTGCCAACAGGATATTATCAAAGTTTCCTTTCAACTTGATTTTTTCATTGTGTATCTAGCATAATAGAAGTGATGAGTGATGAAGGCAACCTAAAATTTTAGGATTTCACTGAAATATCTGGAACCCCTCAATAAAGTTTTTACATCTGGAAAAGACAAACAAGTCAAATTGAGATAATAAATGACAGTGTTTCTTTTATCTCCTTGCAAGCTACAGGTAGTAGCTTTTCATTTGCTGACAGAACAGCTGGAATAATCTAGCTTTAGTTTTGGGTCTCATGAGAATATGTATTGTGAATAACTTTCAGTGACTTTTCCAAAAGTTAAAGGTAATCTGACAGACTAACAGCTGTATAATGATAGATTCACTAAAGGTTACTTAAATATACCAAACTAGGCCCTTAAAATCTGTGGCAGTTGGATCAGATCCTAAAGCATATTAAAAACTTTCAAATGCTTCGAAAGATGTTGCAATCTGCCATTTTGTCAAAGATGTAGAAGCTGTAATTTCAAGTCTGTAACTTGAGAGTTGAAAGTGGGAACTCACTAGCCTGAAACAGGCAAAATTTCTACTATGGGAGCACAGAGTTTTCACTAGGGTGTTTCAGCAATTAACATCACTGTTTAAGAGCTTTATGGAACACTTTGGACTTTGCTATATCCTTTTATGTAACAAAAAGGGAGTCTTTAATTTGTGGCATCTCAAGAGTGCTGTATTTACCTTATTAAGGTCGGATAGATAACTCTGTGTATAAGTCAGGGTGGAAAGGAGGGGATTTGTGATATTTTTTCTCTCTCGCTTTTCTTTAATCTTCCTACTGCAGGAGCTCTTTTTGATTCAATAACGACATTTGGTGGCAATCCCAGAAGAGTAATAATTTTGCCTGAAGACTAAACCGAGTGAGTGGTGATCTTCCTTGCTGTCAATGACCTATAGATGACATTTTGTACCTAATTAATTAGATGTCTTTCTTTTGAAAGAAATGGCGCATCATGCATAATTAGAAGAGGCATCAAAGTTGGAGTCATTGGCTCATTAATCTAATGGAGCTAGCCTATGGCACTTAAAGAGCATTTGTATTGCTCATGTTGTTTGTGCTATTTTATGAACAATCAGCACTCTCTGTAAAACTAAGCCTCTTGACAGTTTTCATTTTCCTTACACCTACAGAAAAGATTTAGATTAGTTTAGAATACAGTGAAAGCTATAACATGTAACATTCGTAATCAGTCAGATATTAAGGGTTTACAATATGGTCAAATAGGTAGCTAGAATCAAGCACTGATTTTCCTTTTATTTATAAGAAGAAAGGGAGAAAATTCCGAAACATGTATTTTCTCCATCTTTGGGGAGAAATCACATAAACTCTAAAAACTTTAAAATTGATCATCAATAAAATTAAACAGTTGATACACTGAAAGAAATAATGCATTTTATTGATGACTTTTTAAGAACTCAAGAATTACCAACTCAGTTTTGGGAACGTAACACATGCATGAAAGAGTAAAAAGGGTGTTTTGTTTATTTATCTTTCTTTCAAGCTGCTTACCATTTTTTTTTAATAATATTTTTGAAATATATATAAAGATATAAAACATGGGATTTTTATAAACCAGATTAATCAGCAGATTTCCTGGATCCATTCCATTCTTAGAATGAGAGTTCCAGAAGTTTAAATTTCATTGTCAGCCCACAACTTGCCAGATTGGTCCATAATCCCTGATAATTACTTCTCTGGAGAGTCTGACTGCTTCAGCTTTGCTAGGATTTGTTCCTGTGGAATGCCTGGTTGTCTCTTTCTGTCTCAGAGAAAATAGTTCAAACAAAACCAGATTGTACATTATCATACTAGGTAGCATACTTAAAAATATATCCAGCAACAACATTAGAAAATTAGGTATCACTTATAGTTTCATATTTTAGTTTATAGAAAACCATTAATCAATGCCTTAGCTATTTGACATAAGAATATAGATGTGGCTGTGAATATTCTTGCATGTGAAGATTTTATATATGCCAGTGTTGAACAAGAAGGCATATATTTTCCTTAAAATTTGGGCCAAATTTCAGTTTTAATGAAAACCCAAAACTGTCTTTTTTGTCTTTACATTTGTGTTTTCTTACAATTCTACTTTAGTACAAACGTGGAGCCTGCTAAAAGCCTTACTTATGCAGTTTTCCTAAATCAATCAATATTTCTTCTACTGCTGGTACTTTTATGATTTATGAATTTTGTGTTTAAATCTTTATGACAACACCTCAAACTCCCCCAGGAAACAACTTTATAGTTATAGAACAGTACAATTCTTCCCATACTTTTTGAACCCATACTTATGTATGGGGTCCCCATACCCCATACTTACAAAGTTTATATGTCTTCACTCGTAAAGTGGAACCCAGTTATCACTGCTCTTTAAATGTTAGACTAACCCCTAACTGAGTTTTGGTATAGGATCACTATCAATCTCCCAAACATTTTTTAGCCAAATTTTTCCCCAGTAATTCTCACACACAATTTGGAAAACTATTCTCAGAAGCCAGTTTGCACAAAAGTGCAGTGCTTTGAAGGCTAAAAGAATTCTGTGAATATGGCCAAGCCATCTCAACCTCACACACAGGGAATAGATCCTTGACATTGCTTAATTTCCTAGTACAGCTGTAGCCCTTTTTAAAAAAAAAACCTTTATGTGAAACTTTATGTGAATATATTTCATGCTGCATTAGTGAGAATAATCCTAAAAAGAAGAAATCTAGATGGTAGTCTTTGTTCCTCAGGAAACAGGAGAAGACTTTGGTCTTTGGTATGTTGGCTAAGCTTCCAAATTTAAGGCAATTAAGGATCCTGTGAGCATCCTTTTTCCTTCTGCAAGTCTAGATCTACATATTCTGCTTTTCTTTACTTTTGTAAGATATATCTCAAGATAAAACAAAAATATTCTTTTTTTTTACAAATATTCTTTGAATTAGTAACTCTCACAGCTCCACCTGATACATTTTCATCTTTTACATGAGCTCAAACCCACAGCACAAGAAAGCAAGATTCCAAGAAAAATATACTTTCATTTATTTTCAGAGAAGAGCCATTTGTGTGTTGAAATATCTACAGGTCCTGTGAAAAAAGAACATGCAATGTTATAGTTCAGAGCTGTTTCATCATCCACACCTATAAGGTAGGCAAATCTAAGGTATTTAATTCTGGCATCTGTTATTTTTTGATTTCTTGACTTTGCACCTTAAACTTGTTCTTTTAACTTATGTAGTGTATAATGTTATGTACGAACTTATGAACTAAAAGAACAGAGCAAGTCATCATGTCAATATATTTGTAGTTCAGCATCAAGAGTGGAACTTTCAGATCAACGCCAAGATTTAGGCAACTTGAGCTAGGAGGCAGTCATTCCTCTGTGTGATCTCAGCTCTCCCACGATGTCTCATTTATGCTCATTTACTGGCTCTCCGTTCATTTCCTTTTCCCTTCTTAGAATCCCAGTCTTTGTTTTTTCATTCCAGTCTCCAAGTTCCTGTCTGTCCTCAAAGCTCTCATATCCATGGCCAGGCAAAAAATCTCTACTGCACTCCAAACCTTTGGCCCTGTTTCCTCATTCCCTAAAGAACCTCCACAGATAACATTAGTGCTGGTATTTCCTCTTCTCTGTTTTTCCCATTCCCCATTTGCGGTCTCTGTCTCCAATTAACACTCTACCTTTGTCCTTCCATCAGTTAAGTGAGACAATTTCTTCTTTTATGTTACTTGTTCAAAGTAAGTGTTCCCTGAGAGCAATGGGGAAGCTGCAAGGGAAGAAAAAAAAATCACAACCGTCTTTGTCTTCTTGTAAATCCCTGTTTCATTCCTCCTCTTCTTTCTTCATGCCCCCATCCTCCTCCCCACTTCCATTCCTTTCCCTTCCACTAGAGGTGAACAGATGTTGTCTGTCCAAAAATGGTTGCTCACTCTGATTTGAATCCCTAGTACCTAAAACCTCAGCAGATATTTATAAACTACTCCTTCTAATGCAAAAGTAGCATGAATCAGTGTATATGAACTGCATATGTAGTAAACTGCCAGCAGTATCTTTTTCCTTCAGGCTGCAATAACTTATGTATGAATTGTCTTTTCCCAAAATCTATCTCTTCAGCTAACTTTGGCCTCCTTCAGAGCATCACTCACTTGTGGATGTAAATAAATGATGACTTATTAATGGACTGGTGCAAACAAGTGTACTTTGCAGAGGAACAGAACTGAAAACTGCACTCCTCACTCCTGACACATACATTTGGCAGGAGCATTATTGAAATAGGCCAAGGTATTTTTGGAGCAAACAGAGCTTTCTGTCATATTTCATTCTCACTGCGTTCTTGCTGCAAACTTCTGAAATGCACTTTTACCAATGTCTTGAGTGACATCTGCTGGAGAAAATAAACACGGTCACCCAAAGCAATTTGCCAGTGAAATGTGACAAGGACATATTTGGAGATTTTGTTCCTGAAATTTTGTGTTTGACAATGTAGATTTATGCAGCAATTTTATTTCCTTTTCAAGTCCAACTTCATCAAGATACTTCTTTTTTCTCCCCCTCTCACAACTTTACTAGCTGAGTTGACTCAAAGCCCTTGCCTGGTGACATAGTAACAGCCATAAAACAATGCATCCATTTGTCTTTATTATTGCAGCTTATGACTGGGTGTCTCAGGAGAGCTATGTACGTTACCCTTATTCCATTGACATTGAGGTAAATCAGAAGAGACTCTACAGAAAGCTGTGGACAGAAGCCTGATAAAATTTGCTTCTAGAAAATTCAGACCAACACAGTGTGAATCGCCAGGAGATGAAACTAATGTAACTCCAGTGGAAAGGATAACTTTTCCTTCTGCAGTGGTCCCCTGCCCTTTTTGGGGATGCCTTTTCTGTACAATGCAGCACAGAGCAAAGCCATTCCAAAGCAGTTGGAAAGATTAAATATTCACACTGGTAAGAATAGTCTGTTTCCAGGAACCAAATTAGCTTATTTAGAACTAACTTTGGTATTTCTCTACTGTGCACTAGAGACATACATGTAAGGTCAGAAGCAATAACAGAGGGGACAGTTATTCCCTTCCTTATATTCCCAGAAGGTAAATACAGGTTGGAAAAGCAATGGATAATTCATCCTTTATTTACATTTTAATTCTGTTTTACTGATGACAAAATTGAGGGTAAATGTTTTCCACAAAAATATGGTTTATTGCTTTATAGTTACCTAGATACCTAAAGCGTGCTTCTATTACTTTCATAGCATTGCTGCATTCTGTTGTAGGAGAAAAAAAAAAAAAAAAAATAGTGACAAACCTGAGACGTTAAAAAGGTAGATAAAGCAATAAAAACATTTAGATGATAATGAAGGAGGAACACACAACACAAACATGATCCTTAAAACACAATAATCTTTAATTTAACAAGAGGATTCTTTGATAAAATCAAATCTTTTATTATTATTATTATTAAAAAAAAAAAGAGAGAGAGAGACCACAATGTTTATTTGTTAACACTGGCATAGCATGGAGAAAGACTAAGATCAGGTCTTTGTTTCAAATTCCTCCTTTGTCTAATTCACAAGAAGGTCTCTCACACAATATACTGATTCAAGAAGATTTGGAAATTGATTTTTTGATTGTTACTAGATTCCAGAAAATAAAGTGCATATCTAAAAAGCCTGGAGGAATCACATATCTTTATGTAATTCTGTATAATTGAAACTGCTCCTAACAGCTGTAATAATTTCATTGAAAAAGTTCTATGCCAGATAATTGTTCCTTCTGTAATTATCCAGACACTATTACATACTAAGTTAAGTTAATTACATATATTGAGATACATAGACATTACACAGCCTTACATGTGGTGGAAAAACGGCTGCTTTGTCTCAAATGATGCAAATCAAAAAGAGAAACATCTTTTCATTTTGTCAGCTCCATCTGTGCTACTTTACAACAACAGCATCAAGTTTGGACAAAGGGTTTGCAAACAGAAATGGACCCTCTTTCACTTAAATATTGATCTTGAAGAAGAAAAATGGTAGATTGTGTGACTATATAAATTCCTTCTCTGTCTCCCACCATCCTCATTAAGCTAGATTTTTTTTTTTTTTTTTACTTTGAAAACGTCATTTGAAAGTTCTTTAAGTTGCTTCAACATGTTAGTTAAATAGAAATGTGTTTAAGCCATAGTGGAGTTGGCTGAAAGTTTTAAAAAGACTAAGGAAGTCAGGCACACAGATTTAAATAGAAAGCAAAAAGACCAGACTCTAACTCTGACCGACAGAATTCTCAGTCAGAGTGCAGTCAGACTCAGCTTGTAAAAAATCATGAGGAAATACACCAGAAAGCTTGAAGAATTGGCTCAAAACTCATAGATTTATTCAAAAATTGGCTCAAAGAGTGTTGGCTCAAAACTCATAGATTTATTCAAAAATAATAATTTTGTATATATATTTTTTTCTGACTCCAGAACTAATAAAGTATTTTTGTTGATTTTTGTTTGTTTGTTTTTTTGTTTCCCTAAGACTTTAAAAGCTAGAATAAGAGGCATATCAAGAGCAATAGTAGCTTTTCAGCTCATGAAGACAAAGGGCATCAGATATTCCTGTGAATCTCTAAAATATATCATATATCAAGAGATACAGAACAAGACTGTGAAATCGGATAATGCTGCAGCCCCCAGCTCTGTCAGAATGATTAGTGAGAATACAAATTCTCTTTTTATCTGAACAAAGAGCTGGTAGGTGTTTGAGAAAGAATGGTGTTTTGGGCCTTCTAAATCTTTATGCCAAAACCTCCCTCATTTAAGGTATCACAGGATATCTTTTGAAAATTTTCTGCCATAGTCATGGCAAATGAGGTATAGTAGATCAGGTAGTTCTCTGGGCTAAGTCCAAACTCCTATGAAGTATTCAAGCTATGTGCTGTCTTCAAAGGGCATTGCAGCCACTCAGCAAGTCATCACTCCTCCCTTGTTGAGTTTGTTCTTCTTTACTAGCACCCAGCACAGTACAAGTTGATTTGTAAGATAAGGAAGTGGAGCAACAGGCCAGAAAGGTAGATAACAAGCTCATCCACACCCCTTCTCTTAGCCTTTTATCCTTCTTGCCTTTCAGCACAGGAATTCCATGAAGAAAGGAGTAAAATTTGACCAGACCTCTTCTGAAAGCCAGACAGGGCTTTTCAGCTCTGTCTACCCAAAATGCCAGCATCATCACAAGAATTAAAGCGAAGTTCCTAACTAACAGACAGACAAACTTCTCTTTGCATTTCTTCTTAATTCAGTAACTAATGTTAAGATTAATGTTTATGCTTTATTTTCATTTAAAAATATGTAAAATCTATTATATGCTCAGACCTTCTCCTGGAACAGTTTTGATCCCCTATCTGTTATTGCTGTTGTTGCTATGACGTACAGATTTTGTTTGGTGACTCAGGCTTTTGAGAAGAGAAAAAGAAAGAAGGATTCCAGGCTGACAATGTCCCTCACCTGCATTCTTCGCTTTTCACATGGAGTACTCAAAATAGCTCACCTTGCTCAAAATGCCTCACCTTGAGCTCTGCACTTTCTTGCAGTCACTGGATGCTCATTGTATCTGAAGGCTGGTTCAGGAGACATACATGAAAATTTCTTCAGGGTAGTAAAGTTCCTAATTGGGAGATCTAGATTGATGAAGCCTCAGCTGTGATCTATTATAGGAGTTGGGTAGGAAACATGGCCCAATACAAAACTTCCTGTTGTGCTGCTTGTTCTAAAGGAATGTTTTCCTGCTGTGACAGCAGTTGTACCTTACATGCACGAATGAATTTCCGAAATGACCATGTTATTATATGTGCCTTGAGAGAAGTCAGAGAGATAAAGGCTACATATACACACTATGTGTTTAAATCTAAAAATGCTCCAAAGCCTGTAAATAGAGCTAGAGGAAATTAAGATCATAATTGTCTATCACCTCCTAGCTGACTGACAAGTCTGTAGCTAAAAAAGATATTTGGCTGAAAATGGTGTGAAAATGCAGTTAATAATAATAGCCAACAGATTTGATGGCAAAATACTAGTTGAAGATCAACCTATGGGAGAATACTAGCTGAAACTCAGCCTGTTTGTGTAGACAGCTACCTGTCATGCACCTTGTCTGCTCTGGCATTGCCTGCCTGTCATTACCACCTTGCCATATGCAGAAGTCTCTGTGGCCTGACTGTGGATAAGGATAATTCCCATCGGCTGCAATTTGTATCTCAGTTTTCTAGGGAAAAAGTCATGTTTCCCACTGCCTATAGAATTCTTTAAAAGTTCCCTTATTATCTGAAACAATTCATTATCCAAACCCAGAGAGGGCCCCACATAGGATTGGGGGATAAAATTAGTAGTGCATACACTAATAATGGCATCCTTTGGGCTGCACACAGATTCAGGCTATGATCCCACAAGTTCTTAAATGCAGCTAAAGGGTCAAGGAAATGTATGCCCACCAAGGAATTTAAGATATTTTGATACAAATGAAGAAGCTGAACATCATTTTCTGTTTTCTTCTCTTTATCATCTCAGTTCTTTCAACATTTAGAAACTGTAGTCACTTTGGAATGTAACAGTAGCAGAATCTTGTGCAGTATGATTCAACATTTCTACAAACTTTGTAAAAGAAAAATGGGGCTCAATTCACTTACCCAAATCACCACCTGGGATGGGGTATCTTTTTCCATCCTTGAGGTTCCAGACTGCCCTAGACTAGGTATCATAGGTCTTTCATAGGTACAGCATCTACATCTCTTTGGTGAAAGTCTTCGATATGAGATGTCTCAGAGAACCTTAAATATCACTAGGTGATAAGCAGATGTTTAGTAACTGAACTGATATTTGAACAAAACCAATTTAGCACTTTTTAAACTATAGACTTATTATCATTAGTTATTATCTAATGATAAAGAAAAACTTTCAAAAATGAAAAAAAAAAAAAAAAAGTAGCTGTGGGTAAAGCTGGGTGATCCATATCTAAAATCCGTGGTGTATGATTTGGTAGTTCTAAGAAATATTTTTTGCTTTTTTTACTACCTTTTGTTCCTGCATTCTTTTCAGCAGCTCCTATTAGTACTAAACATTACAGCATTGTCAATGGCTCTCAGGAACGTGTGTCAACGGCTCTCAGCTCTCAGGAACGTGTGTTGCAAAACCTGCTTTCAGCAAATTCATATTCTACTTTGTCTTCAGATTTACCAAGGAAGAAGAAATTCATTTTGTAAAATCGAATCAAAGAATCTCAAGATTTTCCTAAAAGAAAAATATATCACTTATAAGACAATAATCTCTTTGAAGCTTACATTTAGATTTGCAGATTAAATCACAACTGGCAGATAAAAATATTAGCAACTTTTTTACAGAATTTATCCAAAACATTATGATCTATATAATTCTCTTTTTTCACATACCCTGGACAATATTTTACTGGGTAAATTTTGGGGATCTTATGTGAGGATTTGGATCTATGTTTCCAAATAATTAGAAGCTTATACATGATATTGAAAGTAAAAGTCTAAAAAAAAAAAAGAAAAGAAAAGAAAAGAAAAGTAAGCTTATACATGATATTGAAATGTTTAACACATTTTCATTTGTGTATATATCAAAGATTGCTTTGAAAGCAAATTTTGCACTGAATTATGTGTTCTTGAGAATAAACCTTTGACAAAGAAATATAACATCTATTGATTTAGGGGATTCTGAAAGATTATGCTTTATCCCTAGGATAATAGTATTTTATATGGAGATACTGCAATTTGTCCAGTGAGTCATCGATTCATCTTTATCTTAAGTGCTGTTTTTTTTTTTTTTTGTTTGTTTGTTTGTTTTTTAGAAAATATGTGATATAATAATAGGAATATAAGCAACTCTTCAATAACATCTCTACATAGTGTCTCATATCTATCAGGCTTTGCTGAATGTAAATGGAAAAACAACCAATTTGTACAGGAAACTGCACCTCTAAAAGGAAAGCTGTTACAAAAAATAGTAGCAGCTAACAACTGAGAAGCACAACCAAAACGCACACTCTGGTATTGCAGTCAGGTTGCAAATGTAAAAGAATTATTTGTATGGAGCATGGAAGTTCTGCCTCTGATTTACTTTGCGTAGAGCATAAAAGAAAATAAAAAGAGAAAGAGGAAACCATACTTCCGTTTGAATCAGTTTGCACATTTAGCACTCTAGTTCCACAGAGGTTCATAGGAAAAGACTTTGGAATCCTGTATGTACAAGTATTTACATCACTAGTGGTATACATTCAGTGAGAAACCTAGAGTACAAGAAACAGGTAAATTTGTTGAAATACACTTCATTTGTAAACAATTACAGTTAGATGGTTTTAATATTAGTGGCAAAGAAAGAAAACCGGATATCAGTACCTTCTGCAACACGTAACACAGAAAAACAAACAGTTTCACCAGGGGAGGTTTAGGTTAGATATTAGGATTCAGACTAGATATTAAGAAGATTTTTTACATGGATAGAGTGGTGAAGCATTGGAACAGGCTGCCCAAGGAAGTGATGGAGTCACTGTCCCTGGCAGTGTTCAAGAAACGTGCAGATGAGCACTAAGGGACATGGTTTAGCAGGCATGGTGTTGAAAGGTTTACCTTCCACTTGATGATCTTGAGTCCTAACTCTCCTAAATTTCCATAAAACTCAGTCTTTCTTTAGGAGATATCCTTGGAGGTTTAACTTTTTGAATGTGATAGCATCTTTAACAGTTGAAAAAGAAGGGGATGAGCCAGGAGCTCAGGGTGACCCCAACATAGCATTGCCCCACTGATGGGTGCAGTCCTGCAGTATTTAAGCATGATGGACTGAGTTGGGTGATGATGACAGGGTTCATTACTGACAATCCTGAGCATGGCAAGGTCAGGTGCCCCAGTTCCAGGCTTCAGTCAGGAGAAAGAGGAAACAGGACAAAGACAGGGCTGAAGATAAGTGATGACATAGGTTAGTCATGGACTGGTGCCTGAGCTTGAGCTCAGGGTCCATAAGTAGAGGGTGTGGGTGGAAGTTCCAGGTGAGGTAGATCAACACCACTGGAGGCCTCCTGATGTTCTCGGCACCCTGATATCTGTCCGGAAGCATAAGAGGCATTTCCTTGCTGCAGACTGTGAGTAGCTTGTTACTGGGTCCATAAAGAAGAGAAGGGTATTTTATCCTTCCTTAGTACTCACCGGAGATTAACGTGTCCTTATTTTTTTTTTAACAGCAACAGCTGCTTGGGCCTAAGCTTGTTGGAGCAATTGCTTCCTGGGTGATTGGAAAGGAAGGACTGTAAATCATGATTTTACTTGCAGCATTTTGTGCAGATTTGTCTCATATCTAGCTGACACAGGTTCTCTGCTTAGCTTGCAGGTTTCTGGAAATATATTCCTTAAGCATTTGCCTCTTCTTATATTCTGTTGAGAGCCAAAAACACTTACTGGCTGCTCAGTTTTCAAGAAAGTAAGATGGTGATCGATGAGATGTTGTTCCTCTATGGTTTAGTGGAACTACGCTAAGTACCTTTAGAACATCTTGTTTTCTATGTGCTGCTCCAAAAAAAAAAAATGGAGGGAAAAAGAAGTCATATTAAATTCATAAGCTATAAGAAGAACTACATATAAGGTCCTCAGATATTGTGGCAATAAAGGCAACAAAAGTATGTCCTACCACAGCTTAAAAGAGGAGCTATATATTAAACAACATGAGACTCTTTGGGGGCTTGGACACAAGAGACAATAGTCACAAGCCACAACAATGCAAACTGGCAACTGGACTATGGAAAAATTATATGGGAATAATATGGAAAGTGGAAATATGACAGTGGAAACTGTGGTGCATGGGAGCAGGTTGCCCACAGGCAGTGGAATCCCCACATAGAAGAACTCACTTTACAAAGCCCTGGGCAACCTGATATAACCTCTGCTTTGAGCAGATGATGACTAATGGGCACCCTGCAGTCCTTCCAATCGAAAATCTTTCAGTGATTCTACTAATATTTTGAATTGAGTTTTTACTGACAGATGATATTTTTCTTCCCAGTTCACAGAAGGAAATTCTTTTAGCACTGAATGAATTAGTGTGTTGCCTACAAACAGTTGCTAGTGCTGGGGCCCTGCTGTTCTTTGCCATGCATATACACAAAGTCATTCTTAAAATAAAAACAGATTATTTTAGGTCTTTGAAGACAGAACATGGATGCTGACACAAAATCCATTACTTCCAGTCTGAAAGAAGAACAAAGACTCTTCTCCACAGATGCATCCTTCTACTCATATTCCAGCATTCATGAATAGACTATCCCACCCAGGTCCTGTATCTCTGAAACACAAAGTCACAGAATGGGTAAGGTTGGAAGGGACCTCTAGAGATCATCTAGTCCAACCCCCCTGCTCAAGCAGGAACACCTAGAGCACAGGGCACAGGGTGGCATCCAGATGGGTTTGGAAGATCTCCAGAGAAAGAGACTCCACAACCTCTCTGAGCAGTCTGTTCCAGTGCTCCATCACCCTCACAGTAAAGTTCTTCCTCATATGCAAATACAGATACTAGGTGTTCTGAAGGGCTTAGTGCTGTAGTATTAGTACTTAGTACTTAGTATTTTGCACAAAAAGTACATTTAATTTTTAGAGCAAAGTATCGATGAGAGCTGTAAAATAATGCTGACTTTATTCTCTGGTTAGAGAGGTGCTTGTCAGAAAAGCAGTATTTGTTAATGGTGTATAATAATACAAAATAAACTAGTTCTTTTTCCTGTTATGTTTTATAAAGCATGAAAATATGTTCTGTGCAGTTGCAAGTCAGATAGAAATTTATCAGAAAAATTATTTATTATCTCGGTCTCAAATTTACATATATTTGATTTGCACAGGTATTCAAGCCTACTTTATTGTAAAATGTTGTATACATGTTTTAATAGCTTTCAAAGGCAACTAACATGATCACAGATGGTCAGAACTGATTATATTGAAAGTAAAATCCACCAGTCTTTAAATCTTCTGAACTAGTAGATAATAAGAGCATAAAAATATACTCTATATTTCCCTGCTTCATTGCTGCTATTCTGCTCATCTAGAAAAGTTGAGAAAGCAGAGAGGCTGGAGGAAAAGGGGAAAAGCTTTAAGAGAAGGTCAGGATGAAATTTCCATGGAAAAGAGAAAGTGTTGTCTAAGCACACCTGTTTTTAAGGATCACTAGTTTAGGGGCAGTGTGATGTTTTTTGTTTGTTTTTAACAAGGGTTTTTGTTTTGTTTTGTTTTGTTTGCACTGCCACTAAGGCATCTGTAATCACGCACTGAAAAAACATGAGGAGCCGAATGGATGGATGAAAGTTAATCTGTGAAAGGGAAAAAGAACAGGAAAAGGTTAGAGCTCATCTGGTTCAGCTTTCCCAGTCATTTTACGACATGGCTATTCATGCCTTAGGATAATACAGGAAAAATCCCTTCCCTGTATAAGCAGAAAACAAGTTGTGAGGAAAAATCAGAACCATGTTAGCCTGCATTTACAGAGGGCCATGCTGCTCAAAGAGCACTCTAAGATACTATTTTTAGTTGTATGAGAAAAAGTAGATCTTGGGCAATGACAATGGGGTACGAACATTCTGGGATGTTTCTGTCTTCTGTGCCTTCTCATAACTGCCTAAAAACCGACAGCCTGGGTGAGCTCCTGGGCAACATCTGAGATGCAGACACATCCATCCATGCAGGCAGCATCAGACTGTTGTTGGAAAGCACCATGGTGTCCCCTTGGCTAGCACTTTGACTAGCAAAATCTCCCACTGCCAAAGAGTGGGACTGTCAATTTTGACTGTGCTAATTTTTAACTAAGACTTGTTACAAATAGAAACACTATAAGTCTTAGTGTCCAATGGAAGAGTATCCAGACACCGTTCCTCTTTCCCTGCAAGCATGAGAACTCCTTGGGGGGGGTGGGGGAAAGCACAGCATGGTGGACATTTATATTTTCCTAGTATAATGACAGTTTTCCCCAGCTTGAAGCAATGAAGAGTGATAAAAAGATCTCCACTCACTTTTAGTTTTGGATCACTTCTGCACAATAACAAACTTGCCAGCCTGCTTACAGCAGCTCTGGGGCTGGTTTGCATTGGCTTTGGGAACAACACCACTAAAACCTGGCCCTCCATCTTCCAATAAAAGTAAAGTACCACAATAATTTTTCTGTCACAGTGGCTGCAGCAAATCACAGAGCAAAAAGAAAGTGTGCTGTAGAAAAAAAGAACAGGCCTGGAAATATTGCCTGTGCTCTCCAGCACATTTCTGCTCCCTGTTATCTGTTTAATTAGCAATTGCTTTCAGCATACTCCAGTGACTATCCCAGCCAACTCCAGTGATAGGAAAAGGAAGTATCCCAAAATGATGTTAAATGGGCAAGCTAAACTGTAATATTGTATTAAATATTTTCTGTTTAGAAGAGAATAGGGCTGTATTTGATCTTGAAGTCCCCAAACTCTCCCTTCATGGCAGCTTGCTCAGACTCTAAATCAGGGAAGCTGAGGACATGCTCTTCCTAGCAATCTGCCCTTTCAAGTTAAAATCAGCAGAACATGACCTTGCTGGCTCCCAGCGTGGTGCTGTGGCTGAAAGGGCTAATGTGAGTCTTGGCTGCATAAGCAGGGGAATACTCAGTTGAAGCAGGAGGTTATATTACCAGCACAACAGCATAAATGTTTATGTTTACTCTGGGACCTGAAGTAAAAACTGTAGTATACACAAATCCCTAGAGATGTAGCTGTTCTCCATGACTGCAGTGTTTAAAGAAAAAAATGATAAGAAAAGGAGTCTGTTTACCACAGCAGGAAGAAAACAGTTTGCACAGATTTAGGCACCAGGCAATAGATGATAGGATCTAAAAGTAATGACTTCTGCAATACTTTTGTTAGTCTCATGTCACATGTACAAGCTTTTCCTACATCAGTTTGTGCAGCGAATGAGAAACAAAGGACTTGTATATACTAAGAAATGTACCGTACTGCATCTATGCTTGGTGCTTTCTTCAGTTATCCTAAAAAAGATTTTGCATAAAACAGTTAGCTTTGAAATGCTTAGTGAATATCTAAATTCCAAGAAAAGAAAAGAAAAGAAAAGAAAAGAAAAGAAAAGAAAAGAAAAGAAAAGAAAAGAAAAGAAAAGAAAAGAAAAGANAGAAAAGAAAAGAAAAGAAAAGAAAAGAAAAGAAAAGAAAAGAAAAGAAAAGAAAAGAAAAGAAAAGAAAAGAAAAGAAAAGAAAAGAAAAAAGAAAAAAGAAAAAAGACCTGTATTCTAAAAGTGAATGTGCATCTCTTGTTTGCTTGTTTGTTTGTTTGGATGTTTGTTTCAAATGTGAAAAAGCACTCAGAACACAGAGTTTACATGTCCGTTTAAAGTTTCACTTCATGTCCACTTTCCTTCAGGCCCTTTTGAAGAAATATTGTATTCTTCTAATACTGGTTTATGATAGCAATGCCAGCCAACCTTTTACATTACTTTTTCACCATTAGAGCATGTTTGCAGAGGAGAAAACTGAGCCATCACAAAGTAACAGCTTGCTCCAGGCCATTCAGTGGGGCAATGAATGATGGTGGAAACCCAATCTTGTTTTCCCAGGCGAATACTTACTTATCCACCTGGCCATACTGTTTGCTTAAGATCACAAGCACATTTTGTCTTTGAAGTATATTATGCCTTACTATAGAAAAGGCTTTTATTAATCAAATACATCTAAAATAAATTAAATATAGCAAGGCTTTAAGCCAATTCCCAAGAGGTTTGGACTGTATATTCAGCATTTACTGCTGCTGAAATTTACTGCAAATGCTGCTGATCTCAATGGGAAACAGGATGCTCAAGATCTCTCTTAGATTTTGAGCCCAAAGAGCAAAACTCAAATAAAAATGAAATAAAACTGCACATAGGGCATCAAGGTGAAAGGTGGAAATGTGCTGTGAGTTTTTTCTACCCCTTATATTGAAAACAGCAGTTGTCCACTGGCACAGTCTGAGTGCCTCCTCTTTAACTACAGAGAGGCAAAATTTGGGCCCTCAGGCTTCCCTTTCTTATAAGTCAAAGATGCTAATGATGTGTCTGCCTACCAATGTGACAAAGAGTGCCACTGCTGAGACCATTTCTTTGAAACAAAGTACAATTCTAAAACTTTCATAAGCTTGGACATCTTTTCTGACCTCATATAAAGTGTTATAATGTAATCTTAGTGGGAGCACCAGAAGTTCCAGATTCACTAAAACTGATGAAAGAGTTAACATAATGATAACTTTTATCATTAAAAAGAACTTCAGCACAGTAGCTCAAAATCCAAATATATATATTTTTTCCCCCTTATAAACGAGCCACTGCATAATTAGCCTACTCTGTATTTTTTTAAGTGGACACTTGAACCTGTTTCATTAGCTACAGAATAATCCCAAAGAGATTCCCTGAAATCTTAAATGCCTGTAGCTTGAGCTACAATAAGCAGAGATGACTGCCAAGTTGGAGGCTTTGTTTACAGCTACAGAGCAGAATACCATTTAGAAAAAGCACATTTCTGAAGAAGGATTGTAAATTAGATAATAGCAGGGTTCTGAATGTGAGGTTCAATGTCAAGTTGTTACATCAGCAAAAGCAATTTGAACAGGTTTTCATTTTTTTCAACCTTGTACCATTTATATCTAGGAAAGAAGGTTATTGCCTTAATGAAATACTCATTACAATAGAAAATATGGTATTGAATCATCCAGGGATTTCAGTGCTCACCTTATATTATAAAAGATTTTAAAAGATGAAGAATAAAATTCATACTGAAAAAAATGATAGTAAGGGATGTGAAACCAGCCATTTTCTAACCAACATTTAGGCATCTTTAAAAAAGAAAATAATAGCCTCATTAACTCTCAGTCTTCAGAGACATGAAATTTGTGTTAAAGATCTGTAGCCTCTGTGCTAGTTATCAAGAATTCAAGCCACCAGGAAAAAACATTCTGCCTAGTTTAAAATCTTTGTGTCCAAAGATGAAATGAAAGATTGGATATGACAGAGGTGAATGAAGCTGTCCTTCTTTTAATTTTATTTAACTCACCATAACAATCTTTCTTATTCTGTGTTGCTCTCCCTTTACTTTTTCCTTATCCAACAGCACCATCAAGTGCCACTAAGGGTTTCATTGTTTTTGTTTACTTGACTGAAACTTTCATTTTCAAAGATATGATAGAATTCTGAAAATGTAAAATCTTATTAAGAGATTCAAAAATTACTAATAACAGTAGATGTGTGTTTCCTAAAGCTTCAGTCAACAGCTTTCTAATGAGTTTTCCATCATTTTCTATCCATCATTTTCTGTGATTGAGATACAGAGATATATTTTATATATATTCTTGTATATTAATTTATATATATTTTTGAATATATATTTCTCCTATTTACCTATTTATCTGTATTAAAAATTAAGACATTTCTATATATATATTCATATAATTGTACTTATATGAGGATGAAGGACTCATCTGCAGCCCCACAGCAATGGGGGCATGCTCGACCTCTCTTTGGAGGCCTCCTCTTTGGATGTCCACTTATGGACAGCAAACCAGTATTGTAGGCAGATTCTGTGAGCATGGCTAAAAGCAAAGTGAAAGATTCAGAGTATTTGAGACCCTGGACCTCAAGCATGTTCCAGAGGACTTCCTCCTGTTGCCTTAGTCCTCATGATCGCCAGCTCATTGAGTCAACTCACAGCCCTGGGGTCAACTGCAATGGACATTGCAGGCACTGCTGAGAAAGGTACTGGATCTCCTGAGCTGCTACGTGGGATGCTGTCCAAACTTCTCCCAGTCCCAAAACACAGTCTTTCACTGCTAACACCTGCAGAAGCTCTGCTTTAAAGGAAATGTTTAAACTCACATCCATGTTTGGAAGAGTGCTGCTTTAAGAATGTATTCTAGATCAGCAATGAGTCCTCAGGAAAGTAAACTCCTCTCCACAGCATTTCTTACTGACAGGCTACTAGTAGCATCCCATTCTGAGTACGGGTTTTTGGAAATGTCTTTCTGAGTTGCCTTATGCTGTCCATCCCCTGTGTTAGGAGCCTAAGCTCTGAAATTTCAGTCTATTAGGCAGGATCCCAAGTCTTTCACAGACTTTTACATGCTATGCCTGCAGCTCAATGATTATTTAGCTAAGATATGCACAGTGGAACAGATTGAGCAGGGTTAACTGAAATTGCCCCATCACAGAACATGTCCTAATTTGGAGCATTCACATGGGAAGTACAGATTAGAAATAGCACAGGCAAAGAAAGGAATTTTCATATCCTGAGTGGATTACATAACCATGAAGCAATCAAACAAGAGCTGCGACCACGGCTGTGCTAGCTTAAATTCAGGAGAAGTGTTTAGAGGCTTTACAAGATAATTCTTGGAAACTGGTGTTTTGTGCAAAAGACAGGTATAAAAACAAGACCTATGAAATTTTGAGTGCTTCCAAGGCAGAGGCATCCCTGTGAATACCACACACAGTTCTTCATAAGAAGAACTTCAGACTATTTTTTGTAAGAAAATACATAAAGAAAAAGAGTGCTGGCAGCAAAATGGCAGTTTGGATGGAATTTTAGGCATCTAAGCATCAGTTAAGGAATAATTAGGCAGATGAGTCTTTTTATGGCTCTTGTCTTAAGTGGATCAGAAGATTCAGTAGATCAGAGTTACTACTTGTGGAAGCTTTCCACACTGAAACAGTGAACTGAGTTTCCTCTAGGTCCTGGTGGTTCTGCAATCTCTCTTTTTCCTATTCTTATTTTATTACCATCCATTCAAAAGATATGACTACAATATACAGCTGAATAACTAGGATGAGTGGGATGGATATTTGGAGAAACTCTGTGGTGATGCATTATGGATCTGCATCGTATGAACTCCATCATATTCATAGGTGTTCTTATGTGTAGTTGCCCCAACTACTTCTATAATTTCTATTTTCAATGAACATTTCTATTTTCAATAAACATTGAAAGTCCCTTGTCTGGGATTTTTAACAGAGTGAATTGGATAAGAAAATGGAAATGAATATTGAAATAGAATTTTAAGTTAAAAAAAAAAATGTTTTTTGAGACCTTCCATACTACCATCACAAACAACAATCTATGTTTCGTTAAAAGCTGTTTCACTCTTTTTTTTCCATTAAAAGTGAATAGCTTATTTAGGAGTAATTTTTGCTTTTAGTAAAAAATAGTTGCCAGTAAAAATGGCTTACTTGTTAAAAACTACAAAAATATATTTGCCATTAAATACAGTTTTTTAATGAAAATTCAATTTAAAAATCTATTTCAGATCTACTCTCTACATGTCAGTGGTCCCTTCACAATATATTTACATGATCACACACACACACACACACACACACACACGCATAAATGCTATTTCAGAAACAGATAGCAATTAGACTACTAATCTTAAAAGATATTAGTAAAATTTATATATTCAAAATATTTTACAAGAAATAACTTGAATATTTCAATCAGCTCAACTGAAATAAATTCTAATATGTAAACTACATCAGGAAAAAATGAAAAATAGAGGTGATTTCACTTTTAAGTATATTAGGAATGAGAATATATATCTACAGTATATGAAAGCAAAAAATCTGCAGTAATGTGCCATTCATATGCAGATTGTTGCAAGATCTTTAAAAATATCATTAAATAAATGATTCATAACCAAAAAACACTTAAGTAGACTGTCGTTGTTAAAAGCAGAAAAAATATACATATTCGTTAATCTTTCTTTATAATATAACCATGTTAAAATACAATAATTTTGCACTGGAAATATTAAATTCATGTGAAGGCTGCTTTTACTTACAGTTCAAGGAAAAAGTAGAATAAAAGCTGAGTATTTCTTGTGCATATGATGATTTCTGTGCTACAAATCTGGAAATCGCTTTTCAAAACTATTTCTAGACAGACCAGTGATTTTTCCTTTTCTCTTTTATAACTTAATGCAATTAAATAAAGTGATTTTTGGTATTATGTTAATTCACTTGCTTTATAATTTTTTTAACAGTAAGTTCTGCTTCTGAATGTCACAGCCTATTCTTTCTGAAGGTATAGACTGTATGTTAGTGAAATATTTTCTTTCCAGCTTTACATTGATTAAAAATACTGTAATTACATATGACACATAAAAAAAAAAAATCTACACATTTTATCAAGAAAGGCCCATAAGTAATTTGTTTTGAAAGGTGCTCCAAAGAATCATAAATATGGTGACAAATAGATAAAAAGGGCCTGCTGCATTTCTTTTGCAAAACAGGTTTTAAATTATTTTTTCATTATTTGTAACAGCTGGAAAATATTTCCTGCACCAGTTTTGTTCTTCATTTGTCTTTTTCTTTTCTTTTCTTTCAATTCTCTTTTTTTTTCTCCCACTGCTCCTCTAAACAGAATTGAAAATGAAAAGGCATATTTTATTTCTCAGTAAAAACTCCATGTATACAGCACCTTGTTCTTCCAAAACACAGTGAAACTTGGCATGAGAGCCATTTTAAGGTTGTTTCATACCTAAAGCCATACTCTTGTTCCTGGTAGAGATGCAAAGTGTTAAAGAAAGCCAGATTTTCTTGTCACTTAGAGAAGTTTACAAACTGCAACTGTTCCAAGGTACAACAAGGTATGACTCCACTCCAGCCTAAAAGCCTACATCTTTTCTAATAAAATTCAACCAAAAATTAGCTTACTTATGCATTCAAAACAGCAGAAGTAAAACATGATAATGCTGTTTGGAATCAGAAGAGAAAACAAGATAATCTCTCATCCTAAATCCATATTACAGAATTCAGGACAAGAGTACTTGTCCATCAGTCAGCTAATCCTTACAATAGGATGTCTCTCTGTTTCTGATTATAGTTTATTCTTATATGGTGTGTTCAGTATTTACAGTGTAACCTGGGTTTTGATATCTAAAAATCAGGTATCTGAATTGGAACTACTTCCTTTTGTAGTCAGTGAAATATCATTCCTATTTGAAAATCCAGCTAAGGATGAGATGAATCCTGTTCTGGAGACATTGTTAACTGGGGTCATCCAATATTCTGATGTTTTTGCAGACATTTTTCTCTTGAGCAGAAGATTTATGACCCTTTACTTTCCACACTCAGCCTTTAGGTTCCCAGGATTTTTAGTGTGTGGCCAACCAGACTTCAGAAATGAACTAGTGTGGCCTATTTATTTTTTAATACAAACACCCAAACTGAGGCTGCCTATTTTAAATGTTAAAAGGCATTCAACCTTTTTCTGAGCTCTTATGTCCCAGGATGTTCTCCATGGTAACAAGAAATTGAGGTCCAATTAAAGGGGGCCTTATTACTATGTAGTATGTTGAGAGTTATCAGTACAAAACTGAATAAAGTGCTTTTTGTCTCAGTCTGAGCCATCTCTGAACAACCCCTGAATTTTAAGTGGTTTGAATCCACAGAGATGAAGCAGCCTACTTTTGCTTCAAAATGAGTCACCCAGGTTTTCTCGCATCTTCAGTCAGGTTTCACAAATTTCTGTGAGATTTTCATACTGACTTTGTCATTAAACACAAAGTGTGATGCCTGGTAAGCAACTGAAAGACAGGTTAGCTGACACGAATGCACAGGACTCATGAGCGGCACAAACCAGTTCAGTGTGAAAATGTCCCCGTTACAGAAAACATCAACCTCATATGGGATATATTTAGGGGTTTAACATATTTATTAACAAAATCACTTTTCAATTATCATTTCTCTGTTAATTAGCAGCAGCACTGACACAATAGTAATGTGATACCCATCCTTGCAACAGGCAGGATAGATTTGTTAGGAGAAAAAAAAAAGGGCAAAAAAAGTGTGTATTGGTGCCAGGATTAAGAAGAGCCATGGGAATGCAGCTGCAAATCTTCACAGAGCAGCTAAGAAGGCAATGAAAAGTCACTGGTGAAACAAGGAACAAAAAAATAGAGAGGTTTGTAACTCTGAAAAGAAAAAAAAAAAAAAAAAAAAAAGGAAAGAAAAAGGGAAAGAGAAAGAAAGACAGACAGACAGAAAGGCAGAAAGAAAGAAAGAGAAGAAAGAGCAAGCAAGAAAGAAAGAGCAAGAAGGAAAGACAGAGAAAATTAACATTGAGATTACTGATGAGGAAAATGGAAGGAGGGCATTAGATGAGCATACTCTTAAGACAGCTATATTACATATAAGTCAAATAATTTAATTTATTGTTTGTCTAATAGAAGAAAAGGGTAGAGATGAAAGTCTGATGGCAGGGTAGATGACAATTAAGCACTGTCCTGGTAAAAACAAAACAAACAAACAAACAAAAGAATCTTCCTGAGGATTTTAACTGCTACCATTTATAGGGAGGGGAGGAGGAGAGAATGGTCACAGCTTCACACTGTGACACCAGCATTGCTCATTGCCACAGTAAGACATCATCATTTCAAAATAGCCACTTGGCTGCAGAAGCAAAATCTAGACAGAATATTGATTGTGAAGGGAAAAGCTTCTTGTTTAAATGCCAGTAAATTTGCCTGTATTTTTACTCTAAAAATAAATAATCTAAAAGATTCTATAAAACTATGCATTTAATGAATGACTGAAAGTGAATCAAAGATACAAATAGTCAGCAAAGATCCAAATTTATCATCAGCTAAAATTGAGGGGAAAAAAAATCTCCTTCCTATTTTATTTTAGTAAAACTTACTGAAATCTATGGAGCCTAAAAATTGTAACAAGATAATATGGAATGCAACTCTAAGGACAGATCCAAGTTTTTGCAGCTTCTTTACTTTTGCCAAAGCATGGAAAAACTAGTTTTTCATCCAAGAGCAGAAAATCACTAGAGAAGTAAGAAACAGGAATATATCCAAAATGAGATGGAGGAACCTGATCTCCTCATCAGAAATCAAACTCTGAATTACACATCCAGGATCCATGACCATGTAAAACACAGAGAGATTTACGTGTATCAGAATGGGATCTTAAAAAAACAGTATGCTGAGTGGCGTCTAGGCTGTCCATTAAGAAAAAATGAGTATAGACTGTCTTCTAATCTCCTCTCTCCTTCAGTCTTCAGAGGTCTTCTCCATCATGCAATTTATGCTTTCAGACCATTACATATATTATATGTATATATTTTTTACCTTTCAGAGAAATAATCAATTTGTTTCAAAATCAGGAGAGACCATGATATGTTTCTTTCCAGATTCAGCTGCAGTAGTAATAACAGCTGGTTCCTTTTCTTACTGCTCCTGCCCTTTTATGATAATCTATTTTGTCATTACAGCACCTGCACGGAGAAAAAGAGATGCGGCAGCAATTCCTTCTTCCCATCAAGGGATTCAAACCTATACATAAGAACTCTCAGAAGATTGTCCTGACATGCAGAGGGGAGAAAAACTTTTTCATTCCTTTCTGTTTCCTTTGCACCAGTAATTAAAATGAATTAGAGAACAAGAATTAAATTCAGTTCTACCCAATTTTACATGCTTACATATAAGCTAGGAGTTGCTCAAGCTAATGCACCTAATGCAAGTGCCATTTAAGATGCATCAGGACTCCCGCTGCCACTTCAAAAGAAGTGAGTCTCTCATAGGTCCTGTGTCATATCTTTCAGTTGCATATGGATGATTCAAATAAGCATTTCAAATGACATCTGCCAACACTGCGCTCTACAGGGAGTCATTTTAAGCTGCAGCTAAGCCATCACACTAAGAGTAAGCATATCTCAAAAATCCTTTTCACTTATCTAAAATCTGTGACCTGTAATCCTCTCCTAAGTGTAAGGGTGAGATTCATCTCACCTGAACATAGCTCTCTAAAAGTTTCACCTTATCTAAGATAGCCCTCTGGGTTCCCTCTATCTTCAATAGTGTTGGGTTCCTCCAAGGAGGAGATGCAAAGATTATTCTCTATGATAAGTAGGAATAACCGTCTTCCAGAGATGCCTCTGTGAACTGTGCAGGAGTAGAGACAACTATGGGAGTGAACGAAGGCAGCTGAAGCTAAAGGAAGTCAGTCTCGCCCTCCATGTCAAACAGTGCTTTAAAGATTTTGAAGGAGATTTGCTCTTTCCCTTTAAAATAGAACAGAAATTTGCAACGTTCCTAAAGAAGGAAAGCTTAATTCTCATTTCTAATATCCATAATAAAATATGGAGTATAGGGAAGAAAGAATTTGAAGGTCATGCTTCTGTACAATAAGTAATGCAAAATTCAGAAGATTTAAAAAAACAAAGACAAACAAACAAAAAACTGTAAGAACTGTAACTGTAAAGAACTCTATATAGAACTGTTCTACAAGAGGAAGATGAGTTTTCTAAAAATCAGCAAGCTCTCAAAAATTCTTGAATTTAATTTATTAAATAACATTTCTTTGGCCCTATTAATCCCTGAAATCAATGTGACTTTGAATAGTATTGCAAAGTGAATCTTGTTTTACCTAAAGAACATCCTAAAAGAGAGGTTTGTTGAAAATTATTCCTTTCCAGAGTCAGATTCTGGCTAGTTGCCTATAGCACACTGATATCAGCCTGGGGGAAAAAAGAAAAAAGGAAAGCGAGAAAAAAATGCTCTTTTATATATTTCTGTGTTTCTAGGCTTACAAATTTCCCCTAAAGTTAAATGATATTCTCTAGTAATAACAAAAAGAATTTGACATGAACATCTGGAAAATTCATTTTGGGAATATCAGTGAAAAGTTTTGATATATATATCTGCCACTGTAACCTTTCACAAAACATGTTTGCATTTTCAGTGCACATCAAGGTTGTCCTTGGAGTACACAGATGGCTCTGTAAACCACACAGCACCTAAACCATCGTACGTAGTTGACATAGAAACTGCTAGTCATCGCTGAAAAATGAGAAGTATTGTGGGTAAACTGCTTGTTCCTAATGTTCCACTGAGAACTCTTTATTTACATCTGAGAGACATGTTGAACAAAAATTAGATAACAATTTACAGTATCTCATCAGATCACTTTGTCCACAGGGTTAAAAACAGATTAAGTATTTCAGCTAATTTTGCATTGCACTCAGTGGAAGACACTTACATAGCATTCACAACTGAATAAGCAATGCTCAACGTTGAAAGACAATGCTCTTTCTCATGTATTCAGCTTGTTTTTTTTTTGTTGTATATCATCTTTATAATGTTCTATGGATCTGAGGTTGAACTCACAAATTCAAAATTGAACACTTCAATGAAATATCAAAATCCATTTTGGTTTATTTAGGATTAAAGAGAACAAAGAGCAACCTATGTATATCCATGCCAACAATTTGCAACAATAGGGACATATATTAGGATCCTAAATTCACCATACCATAAATCCCATGGCAAATGGTGGATCCAACAGCTTACTTTTAAATATAACTATGGAAAATGTTGCTCCTACACTTTGATTTTAGGCCATGAAAAAAGTCCATGAATTATAACTGAGTGTTTCACATTTGGATTTCAAGTCTTAGGTTTACAACTTTTTGACTATTAGCCTTATTAGCCTAAATCAGAATTCTCCAAGGGTGGAATCATCTTTTTTCTTTTTTTTTTTTTTTTAATAACAAAATTAAATATTCAGTCTATACTTCTCTGTCCAGATGTAGTCATGTTATATGCACCAATTAGAAGAGGCAGTGCTTAAATTATACCTCTAATAAAAAAAAAGGTAAGCAATTCCTTTACTATAAGAAAGGAAAAGGAAACAAATAATGTAATACATGCAGATGGTAGCTATAGTTAATAATTATTGTTGTGGTGGTGATGGTTGTTGTTTTTTAATACATAATCCTCCTCTATTGCCTATAAAATTCCCAAAATATATCTATTTGGAGTTAACTTTTAAAGAGGGAAAATGTTGGTCCCTAGTGCATATCAAGATCAGTAGAAGGTGCCCAAGAAAAATATAAATTATCACAACTTTCACTGGAAAATTCTATTTTCCCTGAGCTGTTGGAAAACAGATTTGAAATATGGTGTAGTCCTTTAATGGTCCTTCATGAATATTGGAATAGTCATCTATATACCTATAAACAGATTAATCAAGAGACACAAATTCTACACATAATTACTATAATCTTGTTAGAGTTATCGCCTAAAATTCTTGCAGGCTCTACCTACACTGCAGCTGCTGTATCATGTGCCCACAGCAGTTGAGGCCATTATCAAGGAGTCGATGTCTCTGCAATTACTTCTTGTCTGTAGTAATGCCCAGAATCATTAAATAAATAAATAAACAAATAAATAAATAGTGGTGGGCACATAAGTCTTCTTATCTAGCATCCTTTCTTCTTTTCTTTCTCATTTCCTCTGGCTACTGCTTGCTTCTGCTCCCAGATAGTCTTCCTCTTACAGGCCTTCTATAGCCCTTTTACTCCATGCATGATCTCATCCATAATTGCTCTCAAATAGTGTCCCTTTCACCTTATTCATGCTTCTGGTGTTCCCTCAGTAGCATCCCCACAAAATCCTGTAAACTAATTACAGAAAGAGTCAAAAAGAGAGCAAACCTACTTAAAGTAAGGTGAATGTCCAGTGCTTTGTTGGATCAGCTTATAGTGGTCAACAGTTTACACAATGGGTCCCAGTAGGGGAAGACTTAACCTACTTTTTAACAGTGACCTTAAAGATTCTCTTTATTACTGTGGTATTTTATTACCATGTTCTTCCACACACAGGAGCAGCCCAGGGAGAAACTAACTGTTGTAAATCTTTGTTAATCACAGAGTTTTTGCTATTCACATATCATCCTCTTAGGTGCCATCCTTATGAAAGAAGAAAAGGAGGCTCTAAGGATTCCCAAAAATACAAAACTAGGCAGTATCAAAACCTTCCTATTTCCCACACTTGGAATAAATGACGTTTGCATTTCTTGGAGTCTGCTTTACCACTCTGAATACTTTACACAGGACACCTTTAACATCTCTGTCTCCTTTATCTTGTTGATCTCATCTGTGAGATTAATCTCAATCTTTTGAGAGTCTTACTTGAGTCTTTCCAAAGTGTTGCTTATTGTAGGAATTAATCAATCACAATGATCCTAGACCAGATATTTTTACACACTTTCCCTCATTTCTAAAAGCTTAATCATTTTATTGAAATAATAGATACAGAATAACATAAATAAAACAAGAATATGTACAAGCCAAGTAACAGACTAAATTTAATTATTTTGCCTATTTTCCTTTTGTACCTCATTTTGAGCAACGATTTGATGAAGTTTATGGACCAGACATTACCTAATAATTTAAAAGCAGTATGTTTTTGTTGTACAGCCAGTAAGAAGGAAAATTTATTAGTCCAAAATGTTACAAAACATGCTTTTAGTATATTTTTAACACATTTGTTGTTAACCTAATTAATTGTAACACTCACTTCAAGCACAATAAGCCATATTTAAGTCTGTATGCAGATTTACTTCATCTTATAAATGAAGTGTTTTAGTTCAAAACACAAATTGTTTGCCCCCATGAAGCGGGTGAAACACTGAAATATGTTTACCACTGTAAGATTCACATGTTTTGATGTCTGTCAAAAGATGTCATTTTCATACTTGCCAACTTCTTTGAACAAAAAATCCAGTAAAGTTAAAAGGAAGTAAAAATGAATACTTTTATATATTATCTCATAAATTTTGCATGGAGTGCAGCTGATAGTACAGATTCTCCCTAAATATCAATTAATTTACTCCATATATCTCTACGCTCCTATTGACTAGCTCTTGGTCTCACATTAATTAATTCTGCACCCCTCAGCCTCATATCAATTAATCTTGTGCTCCCATAGCCTTGGAACATTTGTCCCAGACACAAATAACAGGGACCAAAAATCCCATAGTCTATAGAAAAATCCTGAATAGTCATCTTTGCATTTTAACAAAGACAGGTTGTGAGTGCTGAGCTGATTTTTAATGATCAATTTCCATGATGGTATTCTGTTCTCTAACATCCTGATTTGGCTCTTAGACAATCAACCATCATCAATCTTTCCTCAGTTTATTTTATTTAGGAGGTCATTTGCTTATAGACAACGGAGGCCCAACGCATCTGCTTAGTGACCAAAATAATAAAAAGAATATTTTATACTGATGAAGGATATGTTTCTCAAAAGCTCTTTAAAAGATTTGAAAACATTGCACCTGCAGAAAACAAACAAACAAACAAACAAAAACTCTAAGTTATTGTGAAGGTTAATAGCAAATAAATAAAAAGAAACAATTTTATCTTCTGCAAGAATATCTGCAGAATGCAAAAATGTTAGTATTATGTGGCATGAAGATTAGCACCAAAACAGAACAACCATATTTAAAGCAGTTCGGATTTTATCTTATTCTTCATAAAAATGTCAGCTGAGAGAGATGTTGTTATAATTTCCTCCCACAACAGGGAGTTTTCAAAGCTAAACGTGCGAAAAAAAAGTACCAAGAATTTAAGAGACAAAATACATGCTATGGATATCAAACAGTCAAAGATATAACAGGCAACAGAGGCAAATGTTTTTGTAAAATATGTGCATCTCAAATGTCTGTTTTTTTCACTGAAAAACAACAGTGAAAGCAATGTTTGATTTCAGGTATCTGAAGTCAAGAAAGTACTGCTTTTAACATTTCAAAACTTGAGCAGCTTTCAAAGTGTTGCTTTTTAGGATCCTGTAGGATGAGGTATAAGGAAAAAAAATCTTGTTTTTCTCCTGAACATAGCAAAGATCACAGACCAGTTACACTATGAAATTGTGCTCACAAGTGTAAGGTCTCAATGGAATGGAAAATGTGGCTATCATACCATTCAGTAGAAAGCAATCTTCAGTTTTATTAAATGGATTTTTTTTTTCTTTCATGTAACAGATCAGAAAATAGACTTAGTATACTTAAGGTAGAAATTATTGCTTGGAAAAAAAAAATTTATGAAAAAATTCATCGAAATGGACATTTTTAGCTGCACCAAAATGCTTCACAGACTGATTTAGACTTTGCAAAACTGCTATGGGAGAGAAATACCTTACTGGAAAATAGCTTAAGTTATTTTCAGTTGTGAAAATTGGAAAGTTTTTTTTTTTTTTTTTATTTTAAATCATAAACACCTCATAAAACCAAATCAATAAAATTTCCATCTATTTAAATCTCAGCTAAATATATATACTTCTTAGCACAAAGTGTGTTTTGTTTTCTTTCTAGATTTTCATGTTCCTGGAGGTATTAAGAATATTTTAATTTTTATAATCAATGCCAAAATAAAGATTCTTTATTAACAAGTCTGAAATGGGGAAGTAACTAGAAGTGAACTGCAATGCTGCAAACAATCATAACCACTACACTGTAACCAAATATGTCTCACAATTCACTAATATTTAACAGTACTCCAGCATAAATATTTATCCTTATTGTCTTTGAAATAATTCTAGTTTATTTGAAAAATATGAAGCTCCTTTTTCCTTTCAAAAAATTATCTTTCTGTGAATTATAAAACAAATCATGAGTTCCCATGCTATGTCAGCATCTTAGCTTATATGAAATAAATCTTCTTTCATTATAGAGAAACACAGAACAAAAGACATCTATTTGACTTATTTTTGAACCATTTAAAAATATATTTGTGCTTCTGCACAGACATTAAAACAGTGCATTAAAGAGGAATAAAATGGCTCTAATGCACCCTATGGGTCTTGCATTTTCTGTTCAGATTATTTGCCATCTTCTCATATTACAGGTCAAATTGCTGGCAAAATAAACATTTATTTTAACATGAATGATATATTGACAGGCAGCATAGTAATTTTGCTTAAGCAAAACAATGTGATCATTTTTAAATCTTAAGTGTTCTTGTTTCATAAATACTTAAAGGAGGATGTTGAATAGTATGACTGACCAATATATATAAATACAAAAAGAAATTTTTTATCAAGGAGCACAAAGCAGATTTGGCTCATGTGCAAAGAAAGAGAGTTCATCTCTCTTTAAAAGAGGATCCAGCTGCAAGACAAAGCTAGAGCCTTTCAGATTTTTCACTAAAAAAATAATAAATGTTACAGTGGACCATGGTAAAGAAGTAAGAATAATTTTGTTTTTTTTTTTTCCTGATAGATTTATAAGGTTTTCCTACTAATTATGATTTTTTTTCCCATTCTCCCCCACAGCTTTAACTTTTGACATGCAGATACCAAAAGAGGGACAGATCTACAAGTTCCGCATTTACAATGTTGACTAGTGAAACCTCTCCTTATCCAACCACTGATCTGTATTTCAGCAACCTAACATGATGTGAAAGAGTAACTCCAATTGCAAATGCAGTCTTGGGTCTGTACTCTGACAGAGAGTGATTTTCTCTCTGCCAAATCAAATACATGAAGTAAAAGGTAGCAAAAATTATTATAATCCTATAAAGCATAATGCTGTGTTTAAATAAAAAAAGGACAACTTGACAATGAATGACTATTCATTGAGGAAGATGTCATCACTAGTACATTTTTCAATAGTTTTTTATGACATAAATTCTCAACAATCAGAAATAATTGACATGCAGCCTTGAAATACTTCAGCTGAGAAAGACCAGGAAAATCTAGGATTAGTAATAGGCAAGAAAGAAATATTTCTCTTTACCTATTCTTCTACATCCTGCAATGGATCCTCGCTGTCTTTCACTACCTAATTATCCACAATCAACCCACATTTTGCTTCCTAAACCTCATGCTGGTATTTAAGACAAGATGTGCATGTCAGTTATTATCCCATTCCCACTATTCCATTGGGTGTAGAAAGGTCTAAAGCAGAAAATATTAGTCTATAGCTTTCAAACTATGTCTAACACTTTCAGTTCATCCATATCAGCATTGAATTATATGACAAGCAGTTGACCTGTTTGCAAAATCAACCTGGGAATGGCTGTGCAAAATGAACCTCAGTTTGGTAGGAAGCAGTCCAACATATGTTGGTTATATTGCCATTGCCTGGAGGGCAGAAGTCCCAAAAAACATGCTTGGCCCAATCGTAGCCAATTAAGGACCAATAGGACCCTGGCAAGCTATCACTCTATGCTGTATCTTCCCTTCTCTCCAGATGTTTGAAATCTGTGACTCTGACCATTTTGTGCTGTTTTGTACTAATAACAGACTCCAAGGTAGAGATTCCAGAAAGGCTTGGGGTAAGGAAGGGGAAACACCATCAGCATCATGAAACAGAGAAAGACATAGTCCTGATTAAAACCAGAATATTGGTATTAAGGTAAGATGCAGAATGAATTGTAACTATGTTATGAATAGTACAGTAATGAGCTGTGTAAAGGAAGGTAGTTTCACAGTAAGTAGGTGCTAATTATTGCAAAAATGTATGAAAAAGAATGAGAGTGCTTGATGCTCAGATAGTTGTAGGGAGACTCAGACTCTCTCTGTGTTTCAGGCTGACCAAATACAGCTGGTACTAAAATGGAGGTCTGTAGCTAACAGAAACAGAGCCCTGAAGAATAATTTCTGATGTGAGTTTCTATATACTAGATAGGACACAGGACCAATCTCCTATAATCCTTTTTCACTGGCAATGTGTTGCTGGTTCAAACACAGACTGAGTTCCTTTTTGCATTTAAAAATCTGTGTATTTTTTTTGTATTGAAAAGTCCAGAGTGTAGGAGGAATCACCATCCTCATACCTGATTTATTTTTCAGTATTTGTCACAATTCAGTACCTCTATTAGGACAACACAGACATCAAAAGCTGGAGCCTTTATCCTGTGAGAAAGGGGATTTGTTTGGCCTGGAGAAGAGGCAGCTTTGGGTGGCAGCTTTTGATATCTCCGGGAGCTGTACGGAGAAGACAAAGCCAGGTTCTGCACAAATGTATATAGTGGTTGGACAAGAGGCATAAACTGAGGAAATTGAGAAAAGGGAGGTTCTTGCTCCTTACAAAGAAAAGCTTTTTCACCTTGAGGACAGCCACTCAGTGGAACAGGTTGCCTCGAGAGGTGGTGCCGTCTCCATCTCTATAGATTTTCAAGATCTGACTGGCTTGAACTTGAGCAACTTGGTTTGGCCTTATACGACTTCCTGAAGTATCCTGTGATGGAAGTTTTCTAGCATAAGCCAGAGACAGTATGCTAAAAATAATTCTTTTTACTTGTTATTTAAAATCAACTATTTTAATAAATATTTTTAACATATATATATATTTCTTCTAATATGGTTGTTATGGTACATAAGAGGACATTCACATAAAGACAAACAGATTGACTGTCTAAATGAATCCAGGAATTGAGGAATCCAGACCTCACTAGATCCTGGCTCTTTGAGTAACTGAAGCTGTGGAAAGAGCTTGGAGAGGGATATATAGTCATAAATATTAAACAAATATGTTATGTTATTAACTTCTTTTGCAACTCCTCCCCAAAATTATTAGCATATCCTTTCATACTTTTGGCCAGAAAAAAATAAATGAAATAAATGTATAAATATATCTCAGACCAGGAGGCAACTACTCCCCTCTCTCCCAGCACTCCTAATAGTGATATAACTACTAATTCAATAGAGTGCTTGTGGCCTGATTGCTTATCCTTAAACTGAAAATCTTTAGATTTCCTCCAGGGCAAGGAGGAAAGATAAGATAATGTCTGGTTTGTTTTCCTTCACAGTTTTTTTTTTTTTTTTAGCAGAAGAAAGTCTATTTTAATAAAGTGAATAACAATATATTCATTTCAAATAATTTATAAACACTTTTTAGCAGCATCACTCTGCCAGTGGGATCCCAGGCTCTCCAAAGATTTATGTAGAATCTCTTTCACTTGACTTAATAATAGATAAAATAGAGATAGCACTGTCCCCCCTGTCCATGCAGGTGTGTATCAAGTCCTCTCTAAGGAAAAGTCATTTCTCTATGGAAAGCCAAAATTGGAACTCAAGGCTGACTCTACTTAACCATTGCCTCACTGTTGTGGGTCCTTTTGGGTCACTCCAGCTACTTCTCTCCAGGAATTTTTTGACAGAGAGGGAGCTAATTCAGAGCAGCACTCGTGTGAGCTGGTCCATGCCCCTTGGTCACAACTTGCTCAGCTCTTTGATAATGAAACATAGCTATAGGGACAATATTTATAATATAAAAAAGAAAAAAAGTAAAAAGGCCATTTTCAGTTCTCTAGCTCTTATGACAAGTTATCTGACATAATATGCCCACAATATCACTGAAATTTATTCCCTATTTAAAACAGGGTGTCCTCACCCATACAGCCAGACGGAAATATGTTCTGTCCTGCTCCATCTCCTGAGCCATGAGCAGGAGCTTTACTTGGCAAGCAGGGAAAAAAATTTCCAGAGAGTGGTCCCAGAAAATAAACAGGAGAGCAAGCCGGCACTTAAGCCTGGCCCTGGCCCTGGAATCCAGAATAAAGGATATACAGGGACGGGTTTTATTGGATTGATTCTAAAGCAGCTTCCTGGTGACCTAACCATTTGGGGCCAGCAGGCGAGGCAGAATGACAGGCCACTAGCCATAATCTAATACCATTAGATATTTTTTGGTCCACCTACATACTGCTATAGATTTATTAGGCACATGTAAATGCTGAATTTCCTCTTTTATTTCATGTATATTTTTGAAGAATAATTTAAGATATGCATAAACATATGTATATACACACACATAAATATATCATAATAGTATCTTAGTATATGAAACGACCAAGGTTTGCTATCAAAGTTCTGCCTAGCACTGTCCTTCATCTGACTGTAATTTAAAAATAACTGCCTGTTTTAAGTCTTATTTGAAGATTAGAGCAGATGGCAAAAATTGCCTATCTTGCTAGTAAGATGTAATCTGTTATAAAATGGAGAGTGGGGGGAACAGAATGCAGATTTAGGAAAATAACTCAATCTCATCATGCAGGAATGTAAATGATAGAGCTGTGATATTCTTTCTGAAACTTCTTAATGACAAGTTACTAAAATAGCCAAACCAGAATGTCAGCCTTACAGCTGCAGCATCTTAAAACTTATCATCACTAACTAAACTTATCATCCTGTACTCTCTTCAAATTTTTAATCTAATATCGGCATCCTGCCTATCACCTGTTTCTCTTTCCACAATATTTGGCTGCTGATAAGAAGATGAATTAAAAAAATTATTTTCACATACATGTCACTAATGAACCCTTCTTTATAGTACTTCAAGTCAGCAAAAAATTTCATAGTCACAGACACTGAATTCATAAAAGATAGCACTTATACAAAATGAAAATCTTAGTCCTGAGTTACAGAAGGATGAACCAGTCTCCACAGTTCATTGACAGTTCATTGTCAGAATTAGAACTTTTCTTGCTGTAAAGTCCTGGCTTCAAGACAAGGAATAAACAATGTTGTTGTGGTTTATTACCTATTGCAGCTGAAATAATCCCAGCTCTGTTGCTGGTAGGAAGATTATGACCAACCTTCCAGAAATCACAACATCCTCTTGGGCAAGCTCCAGAAGTGCGTGTTAGATGAGTGGACGGTGAGGTGGATTAGCAACTGGCTGGATGGCAGAGTCCAGAGGGTTGTGATCAGCGGTGTGAGTCTAGTTGGAGGCCTGTTGCTAGTGGTGTCCCCCAGAGGTCAGTCCTCAGCCCAGCGCTGTTCAGTTTATTCATCAATGACCTGGATGAAGGCACAGAGTGCTCCCACAGCAAGTCTGCTGATGATACCAAACTGGGAGGAGTAGCTGATAGCTCGGAGGGCTGTGCTGCCGTCCAGAGGGACCTAGACAGACCAGGAAACTGGGCAGCGAGAAACCTTATGAAACTCAACAAAGACAAATGCAAGGTCCTGCACCTGGGGAGGAATAACCGCAGGCACCAGTACAGGCTGGAGGACTGACCTTCTGGA
>VZSV01000139.1:264903-285666 GCA_013398735.1 Nothocercus julius
CTACAAGGATGATCAGGGGCCTGGAACATCTGCCCTATGAGGAAAGGCTGAGAGAGCTGGGCCTGTTCAGCCTGGAGAAGAGAAGGCTGAGAGGAGACCTGATCAGTGTCTATAAGTACCTCAAGGGAGGCAGTGAGGAGGATGGTGCTGGCCTCTTTACAGTGGTGGCTGCTGACAGAACTAGAGGAAAAGGCCACAAACTGAAGCACCAAAAGTTCCACAGGAACTTCAGGAAAAATTTCTTGACAGTGAGGGTGACAGAGCCCTGGAACAGGCTGCCAAGAGAGGTTGTGGAGTCTCCTTCTCTGGAAATCTTCCAAACCCGCTTGAACGCAGTCCTGAGACACATGCTCTAGGTGACCCTGCGTGTGCAGGGGGGTTGGGCTAGATAATCTCTAGAGGTCTCTTCCAATCTTAATGATTCTAAATTCTCCTTTGTTTCATGAATTGAGTCTTACTTGCTGTCACTACTTGTCTTCTGTTTCACAAATCCTTCTCTGACAGTTATCATGTTTTCTCATGCTCCTTTGGAAAAGAGGCTGTATTATGAAAGATTCTTGCTGAATCTGTACCACTAAAGGCTAAAAAAGAGAGATGGGGGCGGGAAGGGCAGGGGGGAGAGAGAGAGAGAGAGAGAGAGAGACCCTTTTATAGGATGTCTCTAAGTAAGACTCCATTAATTCTGAGGTCTAAATGAGAATGACTGACAACTTGATAGGAGTCCTCCTTAGTGGAGAGTCCTTGAGGAAACTTGCTTTTGTTTGCTTTCAGGTGCCAGCAATGAACTCCCTACTCGAGGGGGCAAATCAAGATGTAAGTAAAATGTGCTTGCCTCCAAGAAAATTCCACTGAGATTCACCTAGCTGATATGACCAAAAATAGTAATGGAATAAGAACTATTTGTTTACCGGCAGTTTGGGTGTACCTGGTGATTACAGATATTCTGTTTCAAGAATTTAAAGTTTAATATAAACATGCATACTTAATCTAATGCTACAGGCTTTTGTACATCTATTTTCAATTACAGGCCTTGAAACTACTCACTCAAAGCCAGATCTTTGTAGTTCTTTCTGTTCATAAAAGATACTTAAAAAGGGAACTTGAAAACATCATTAACTATAATTCATCCTCGATCCTTTCATCTTTTCAAAGCTTATTTAAACTTCAAAGTCTTGACCCATTCAAATGATTCAAATGAGTGTGATGAACTTGAGCAAGATACATGACAACGAATAAAACTGTTCATAATAGGAGCTTTCTTCACTGTAAAATTTCTTAGATAGGAATGGCAAAAAAAAATCTGAGAGAAGAGAGAAATGTTAATTTTAAGTTTATGAAACAGCAAGATGGACCTTAAAATATGAAGTACTTTAATGACTAGCCTAATGAGCATCTACTTTACATGTTGACTATAGTTAGTATACTTCATTTTTTCAGCATGGTCATACACAAACTCACAGTCTCTCTCAGTTGATCAAATTTATATATATATTAATGCAGGGAAAAATAGGAAATGCTGGATCATTCTTGGAAGGTTGCCGTTTTTGCTTATCCCTAAAATACAGAAGAATAGAAAGAGATGATGTTGTAGCCTTACTCTCCCACTTGTCTTATTTTTCAGATTTTTTAATATTCCTTATTTTTCTTTCTCCAGTTACTTCTGCTTATAAGTAACAAACAGGAAAGATATCATGATGTACTTAAAAGCAAACAAGCGGACAAACAAACAAAACTCTTAGTTTTTATAATTAATTCTGAGCTTCTGGAATCACATAAGAAACTCATTTTCATAGACTTTTTAAGGCTGTAACCTTAATCCTTCTCTTGGGAAAAAAAAAAAAAAAAAAAAAAGCCACTGTCAAAAAGGGCCTCAGCTAGGATTGGTTGTGCAATAGCAGTGCATAATGACCATCACTACCAGTCAGCTTCTCAGTGATGCTGGAAGAGAAAAGAAGCTTCCCAATCTGTATGGCCTATAAGGAATTCAATTCTGTATTTATTGGATTGAGGAACAGGTGAATTGCAATAGGATGAGTATGCTCCAGCCCTTGAAAGGGCATCGTAAACTATTTTTTCCCCCAAGTGCTTGTGTGAAGCTGTAATACCCTTGAAATTAATATTATTTAATGTCATATTATAAAAACTTATTGATTTATTAGATTCTCATATTATTGTGCATTTTGTATCATTTTATCCATAAAAGCCCAAGTGCTACCACTTGCTATTTACTTAAAGAAAAGCACAATTATTGCTCACCAGTGTTGTTAATCATTGCAGACTAAATAGCTATATTCTTTAGCTATATTCTAGCTATATTCTTTACCGGGAAGATAAGAACCAAACCCAAAAGCTAAAAGGGGCCAGTTTTGTTGGAGGGCAGTCCCCAGATGTGCTTTCCGTCTTCTATTTAGTCTCATTTATTTTATTATGATTTCATTCAGAAGATGCTCTAAAAGTTTGCATACTACTAAGATCACACAAATGTAAGTTTTTCTTTCTCTATCTTCTCTTTTTTTAATATAATTCATGTATGAATAATTACTCATTCCACTCTGAACTTGATATATTTGCTAAACGCTCTTGCTATCTATGTTGTAATTACATTTACTAATATGTGTATATAAAAGCTGGTATTCTGGTATGTAAGGGGCTTAAGATGAGTCAATCAATAAGAGTTTGGTTACTGAATTCAGAGGAAACAAGATCAGGCTGCTAACAGGATACAGGGGAATATAAATGAAGTATTTTCTCATATGCCTTTTCTTTCCGTGCT
The DNA here is from genome assembly GCA_013398735.1 of Nothocercus julius. Taxonomy (NCBI): domain Eukaryota; kingdom Metazoa; phylum Chordata; class Aves; order Tinamiformes; family Tinamidae; genus Nothocercus; species Nothocercus julius. The sequence continues at coordinate 267,677 of VZSV01000139.1, forward strand.
ATGACTATGGGATTAATAAAAGATCTCATCAGTTACTGTAACTGAGTAGACAGTGTCTCATGGCCTGGCACTAAATTTGTCAGGGTTATTCCTTCAGTCCAGTAGAAGTGCTGTTACCATCTTCACAAAGGATTCCCTTAATGTATTTGTTTCATAGAAATGCTTAGGTCTGTGGCTTTTTCTCAGTAAAATGTACTTCTGTATCTTCTAAAAAATTCACTACTTGAAATTGCAGGAATTCAGGCCTTCTTCTCAATCATGATAGAGGAGTGAAGTGATCAGTTAACAATCTTAGATACTCTCCTCCTTGTACACATCACGATTTCTAACAGCCACTTCTGCTACTGAAGTATTTTAGTACTGTAGGCCTCAGATATCATCCTCAGCTTTATTTTCTAATACTCTGCTGACATCTTCTGGAATACAACACTATTTTGTAACTTTATAGCAGACTTGTTTAGTAGTGATGATCCAATGAAAAGAATTGTTCTGATGTTACTACATGCATCAAAACAAAAATATCCCTGTACCTATTACATTCTTATTAGTGAAGATTTTTTGCAATAGCAATTCTCTTAGTGAACATTTTCCACTGTTTTTACAGTATCAGAATTGTATCAGAACATATGGAGAAATATCATAAAAATAATTCATCTAGAATGAGAGATCAAGTATCAGGAAAATGTCTGTATTAGTGCTACTAGTAATGCCTGTGATATTTGGTCCTGTTTATAGAGACCTAGATAGTAGAGTGATGGGGATTAAGGGATAATCTTGCTTATTTTCTATGCTTTCAAAAGAGAAGAAAATCATGACAACCCTTGTCTCCACTGTCCCCATAAAACTTTGTAATACACTTTACTGTACAGGCCTGTGTGTTTCTGATAGTGAAAGTCTTGAAGTAAGTTTCATCTGTTGAGCATGAACATGACTTAGTTGTCCATGACCTCCACATGGGGTTGGCAAATACAACCCAAGATTTATGGGAAGCCTGCATTCTTCCAGAGCTGCAGCTGGAGGCCAGGCATTCAATGCCTAGAATGACAACAAATATCTATATTTAGTCTACTGAATCTCCTCATTGCTGTGTTCAAAGACAATTTCAAGGAGACCTAGCTGACTTTCATCTTGAATGACTGAAAAAAAGAAAAAGACGTGTTTTTTTTTTATTAAAAAATATCTGAAATCAGTAAGAACAAGTGAGTCATGAAGTTTAGTATCACTTTGGTGTATTTATTTGCACATATTGCACAATATGGTGCAAATACTAATGAGCAGGATTTTTTTTTTTTTTTTGAGGAAGAGGGTTTCTTTTGCTTTTGTTTTGTTTAGTTTTTAAAGGTGTATGGCTTTACCAGCATTGTTTAAAAAATCTTACAACAGATTTCCATTAGAAACCCAGCTTATTTTTTAAATCAAAACATTGTGTGATTTTGCTATTTTACATAAAATATACAGGAAAGCAGCTTTTATTATTATTATTATTATTGTGGCTTGTAGTAAAAATGAATTTCATATAATAATTATACCATTTCTAAACCCAGTGACCTATTCAACAAGAGATATACTTACATAGGCAAAAAAGCCAGGGACTTGGAAATTAAAGTAAAGGTGACAGCTGTTTAGTTTTGTTTTTTTTCTGCTTGATCCTGCTAGTCAAAATGAAGGGGTCAGGCAGAAGCAGACATATCACACAGATCTGGTTGTGTAGGCAGTTTAAAGTGTTTTGGCTTCCATGACCATGGAGTGCTTCAAGGACTGTGAGCTATTAGCAAGAGAGAGGATCCACTTATCAGTAATCGATAGGCTGGCTAAAAGTGAGGTGGTTTAAAACCAGATTTTGAGGAGAAGACTTTAGAAAGCCTTTAAGAAAAATCAGAGGGTTCACCAGCAAGGGAGACCTCTCAGTAATTGGTTTGCCACAAAACACCCATTCAAGAAGAAGATGTGGATGAAGCCTGTCTCAGACAATCCAAAGGAGCCTCTTGTCTGCCGACCCTGGTTCTCATGGAGGTCTTCAGTTACACTGAATATTTGCTGGGAAAGCATGCAGCAGTGAACAAGGACGTTTCTGAAGTTGAGGGGAAATTCCTAATGCAATTTCTACATGTGTAAATTGAGAGTGGTGTCCTTCTGGACATACTGCTTATAAATAGAGGACTTGTTTGGAATGATTATGATTGATAAACTGCAGCCTTGACCATAAGATCACAGAGCGTAAGACCCTAAGGGATACAAAGAAGACAAGTAGTAGAATAAAGACCTAGGGCTTCAGAAGAGCAGATTCTTGTTCAGTGAATTGTTAGGAAAAACCCCATGGGAATCTTCCTTGTAGGAAAAACGAGCACATAATAACAAGAAAAGACTGATATATGTTAGTAGCTAGTGGAAGTACAAGGAAGATGTAAGCTCACTGCTGAATACAGCCAGCAAGTAGGTAAATCAAAGCAAATCATGTTTGACCAATCCGACTGACTTCTGTGACAAAACAACAGGAGAGCTTGGACACCATCCACCTTAAATTACATACACAAGGCATTTGACACAGTCTCATTCTTTTTGACAACCTGGTAAGGTATCAGTGAACATATAGATTCTAAACTGAGCAGAAATCTCTCTAAACTACCAAGCTCAGAGGATGTGGTTAACAGCTCAAAGTCAAATAGCCAACCACAAGTGGCGTTCCTCAGGGGTCAATACTGCTTCCAATATTATTTGGTATCTTCATAAGCAATCTGAATAATGAGATTGAATGAACCCTCACCCAACCTGTGGACATGACCAAACTGGAAGGAAGGATAGAGATATCAGAAATGAGAAATATTATGCAAAAGGACCTCAACAACCTGCAAGCCTGGGCCAAAAAGCATTACCTGATGTCTAACAAAGATAAATATAGATTCCTGTATTTGTGATGAAATAATTCCAAGCAGCAGAACAGGCTGGGGCCTGACTGGCCAAGGAGAAGATCTTGGTGGACAACAAGTTGAACATAAGCGATCAGTGTGCCCTTGCAGCTACAAAGACAAACCATGTATTGGGCTGCACCAGCAACGGTATAAACAGCATATCAATAGGTGTGATTATTTCTACTTGACACTTGTCAGGCCACCTCTGGAATTCCATGCACAGTTTTAGTGCCAGTGGTTCAACAGAGACATTGAAAAATTGGATAGGATTCACCAAATGTCACCAATATGGTGATAGAACTGGAGACCTTGGCATAATAATAATGATAATAATAATAATAATAATAATATAAAAAAGATGCTGAAGGGATTTGGACTTCTCATCTTCCTAGAGAGAAGAAGCCTCGCAGAGGATCTAATCATAGTCTTCTTTTGCCTAAAAGGAAGTAATAGAAGAAATGGAAGCACACTCTTCACATGGGTGCACGGTGACAGTGCATGAGGCAAAAGATGTTTCTGGGGAAATTCTGTTTAATTTTAAAAAATCTTCATCATGACATCAATTAAACATTGGAATGATTTAATCAATTTCACAGAGGTGGAAATATTCATGATTCACCCCTGCTGGGTTTTCTCTAATTCCATACTCGTATGCCATTTTTGATGGAAAATGAAAAGTCCTTTTTCGTAAGAATTCACACTAGGATAGACTGGAAATGCCCCTTATTGTGAAATAATATCATGAGTGATGCAGGATTGCTTGTATAATAGCTACTTCAATTTGCTTCATAAATCTGACTGTCATTGGCACAGATATTGTGTAATGATGTTAAAAGTAGCCTTTTCTCCTTTAATATTTGAAGGAGAGCCAAAAATTAGTCCAAAGCCAAAAACTGGTTCAGAGAAAATTGAAGACTCAATTTGCATTGGCTTGCAAACTGTATGGAATGAACAGATGATTTAGAAAGCCAAGCAATATTATGCGTGTTTATTTTTTTCTTAAACAGATAACATAAAATAAATATCCATGAAGCTCACTTTGTTATTTAACAGTGTGATAAATTGTTTCATAGGAAGCAGGAAATTACATGCATAAATTCTTAAAATTGTCAATTGAAACTGAGCATATGGACTCTCATATTCCTCCATGCATTTAAGATCATTTCTACTTTTCAGAAAAGTTATTTAAACTATGACATACCCTAGAAAGGATTTTTATTTTTGCTGTCGTAGTGATCTTCTATTTTGAAAGATGCTTTATCACTTTTATATTTCTCAGTTTTCTCAGAAATTTTATTAGCTGCTAAAGAAAATTCCTGACAGGATTTTGTGAAAGAAAGAATAAATCACAGGAAGATGTATTTAGTCTGTAGATTGTAAAAATGTATAAAATTATTATAGGCAGAAAGGAATTCATGTATGAAACTGCTTCTTATCAGTTACAACAGAGCCTCTCCAACCTTAAAAAAAGACATCTAAGCAATCAACCAAGTATAGGAGACATAGATAGTTCCACATGTAAAACAATGAGAATACTCAAAATGAAAGTGCTTGCAGTGACAAATAGTGGAGAAATTTGTCTGAGTTCAATGTTTCATAATGCTGATAGTTTATTGTTAAATACTCCCTTGTGTGGTTTTGGATCTTCCAGCACTCATTCTCCCAGTAAACACTCAGGCATGGAGTGGGGGCCAGGCTGTGCTTCTGCATGTCCTGGTAGGCTGAGAATGGGAAGAAAGATTTGGTGGCCATGCAGTGTCACTTGGCATCAGAAGCAGGCAATGACAAGGCTCAAGCTTATTTACTAGTGCAGATATAACCAATGTCACACCACCCACCCTAGGACATTCTACTTTATATTGGTCTATGTACTTCTATGTAATGTCAAAAAAAAAAATCAGAAAAAAGAAATATCTTCAGTACAGCTGTCTTGCTGGCTCAGTTCACATCCCACCACTTATTTACATAAGAATGACCTCTACCCTGAGAATAAGCTGAGAATAACTGTGCCCTGCAACCTTGAATCTCTAGTCTTGCAAACCCAAGTCTTCCATGAGTGATATTTGACTATGCCTCACTGTCAGAAGCACAATAATATTTACTTGTCAGAGCATGCATTTCATTAATAAGGCATTATGACAATAGTGTTGCAAGCTCAACAAATAACATATTCACCATATTCAATTATATACAGTGGAGGCAGAAGAAAGGGAAAAAGCCTTTAAAATGACTCTCTAAGTAACATAAGAACCTTTGTTTTTCTCTAGTATAGTGAATATATTTCACTGTTTTCTCACTTGTCAGACAAAAGAGAGGTTTTGATATTAATTTATCACATGTGGCAGTATCCGATGCTAGCATATAACTAGGTATCTCTCTAGGTATCATCAAAAAAAATAATAATAACAGAAAATTACCTCTTATCTAATCTTTGAGTGTTTTTCTTTGAGAATCTTAGATCCTTCCGTATGCTTCTTAGTTTAATTCACATCATAAATGTTGGCTTTTTTAATGACAATGTATTGTTCTTCTCTGGATAACCATTTTGTGAAATCTGTTGGCAGTCCATTGTTCACAACGTGAACCAAATGCATCTCTGAGCCAATTCAAGGAGTTCAGCTTCTCTAATAAGTAGCATGAAAAATATGCAATGAAGCAGTTGTACCACTTGATGGAGCTGTTATCAAGTTGCCAGCTAAACTGCTCATACTGAAAATTAATGAGTGAAGTTGTAGCTGTCAAAAGAAGACTGAATCTAGACAGTTTGCTAGAAATTCAATAACTAGAGAGCCTGGCCTACTTAACAGTAGGTTGCCAACCTTGGAATAAATCTTTATACTATTATCACAATAAACTATAACTTAGTTTGTTACATGAGAATGCTCTTAGGGTAGCCCCTCACCACTGGTTATTTTTCCTACCCCATAGTCATATTTTTTCCTATAATCAGCAATGTTTTGTTTGCAAACAGTTAGCAGAACTGGAGTGATTTCTGCTGCTTTCCTTCTTTCCTGGCTATTTTGTTCTTCTACTCTTCCCAGAAAGGAAAAGAAACAAAAACTACTTCATCCTAAAGTCAAAACAACTGTTTAAACAGCTCTTGCAAAAGTCTAGGGAAATACTATTTTCTCTGAATCCCTTTGTCACAATTCTTATGTTGTTTTTTACAAAGCACTTAGGTTCCTTAGGACTTGTGAATACTCACTTCCAAAGTTGGCGTATAAGGCTGATATGCACAGAGATCTACACATTTCTGAAAGACACCTGGACATGTTGTGCACATTTGATTAATACTGCCTACATGCCAATAAATTGCTGGTAGTCACTTTCAGACTTCATGGAAGGTGAGTTAATGAATATAAAGCAAATATGAGCAATTCAAAAATAATGGGATTTTTTTTTTCCATCAGCTGTAGACTCTTCACATGCCAAATTAACAGGGAAAACATTGAAGGACTCATTTCAATTTGCTATATGCCTGTAAACCTAATTTTCCACCTTCTCTGTTCTAAGGGAATTGCCGACTGGAAGCACCTTCTATTTTGAATTGAAAGTTAGCACAAAGCTCCATATAAGGCTATTTTTAATCGACATTTTACAGTATGCATTTTATTTCAGAACACAGATGCCATGAATTCATGTTTGTTTCCTCATGCAAGAGTAGAAAAAGGAGTAGAGGTGTGCTTTCCACTTCCAGGGGGTAAGGAATTTGGAAGGAAGGGGATGAAAAAAAAAGGAATTCACTAGAGCAGAATAACTGCCTTTCACATGTGAATTGTCATTTATCTGCTCAAAGGGAAATATAAACATGGACAAAGACATTTTATATTTAAAGGTCCACATAGATTAAATGAAAACCACAGATTCCAAAATTGGACTGTTTCCTCATGTAGTATAAAACTCTAGGCTGAGTTGAGCTGCACAGTGATTAACATCAAATCTGACAACACTGGAGGTGACAAATTGATGAATGAACTGTACCTGACATTTTGTACAAAGCTTTCTTAAAGATTTAATAATTTCTTTTTCCATTTCTTCATGTTTCTATAGCATCTTCTGAGGAACTTTTTTTGTTTTGTTTTGTTTTGTTTTTTCTTAGCAAGTTAGGGATTCAAAAGACTAGCTAGCTTGACTCCCACTCCCAATAGGACGTGGGACTCCCACTCCCACTTTCCAATAGGAATTGGAAATGTTGAATACTTCTAATAATCAAGTTTTCCCATTTCAGTTTCTATAAAGGCAGCTCTCAAAGTCCTGCCATTCATTCTGCGCTCTTCTTAGGCAACAGCATTTTGGTCCTTCATGCTTTTATATATCCCTTAATCCAAATAGACTACAGTACTGTCTCCTCCTTTTGATATATTTTGTGGACAACTCTGTATCATATTAAAGTTAGAATGATATCTTTCCAGGAAAGTGGGACTTTTGCGACTGCCTAACTTCCCATATCTTTACTAATACACTGAAATATAAAGGAAAGATAAAGGCTTTGACTGTGTGAGATTATTCTCTCTGATTAAAGTGAATGAGAGCTGGTGGTACATGGTTCATCACAGGAGCAGATATGATAACAAGATAGCCTAAGAGGCAACAGTGCAGCATAGAAATGGTCAGACTTTCATTCACCCTTTCCAAATAGAGACAAGCTTTCCATCCAGGATGTTGGATTGCTTTGGATATACATGATGAAAAGTAATCTGATGCTATTTTTACCACTCAGCTCTCATCATTACACATGACGACAAGTGAGAAAATAAAGTTCCTGTTTCTTCGTAATGTGAGCGATTTGGATAGTGCTCTTTGTAGAACTGTCAGGACAGGACGTTAAGTGCACCAGACATCTGTAAATCAGAAAAGCTGTGTTCCATCTCAGCCACACGTTCTTCATAAACTGCTGGGGAGAAACCCATTTCCTCAAGAGTGTTTGTCTCAGTGACAACATTTTTAATCGTTTCATGGCTTGACTCTGATAACACCACGTAGGTGACTGCCAGGCATGGCTAATGGAGAAATTGGTGCCTGACTGCAGATCCTGACCCATCACCTGCAGAGACTCGATTTTTTAAAGAAAGACAGGAATCACTGGAATGAAAAACACGGCATGTCCTACATAAACCAAAATAATTTTGTTTTTATGCTTTTTTGAGATGCCAAAAGCAAGCTGTTATGTTCTTTCCATGGTATCATTCAGTCCATGATTACCATTGTATCCTTGGCAGGAAAAAACAAGTTGATTTTGGCCATGGTTGCTTTGTTTGTGTGCCAAGCTCTCTTGACACCATTCTGGTGCATTTTGTCAGGGTATCTTATCTGAGGCTCAGCTCTGCCTAACCACAGGACACAGCTTCTACTTGGCTTTGGATACAGATCACATGAGTCTGCATGAGGCCGTGCACACAGCTCCTGTATGGTTTACACTCCTAATTTCTTAGTAATAAAGACAGATTTACTGCAGTTATTTTGGACACAGAGAATGTGGGAGGAACCACTCATCATTCCAACAAAAAGTGCCTACAGGAAGGAGAAAAAAAGCTGAGCTGTGAGGCACATTTATATGTCTCTGTAATAGCATCATGGGCTGGCCAAACAGCCGAAGTGCTTCTGCCTGCACTTTTCCTTTGCTCATGGTGTGTGGTCCCTATTTTCTAGTTTCATGACGCTTATTGGCTACCCTGCATTACACATGCTCTTCTCTTCCAACATCTCTGTCTGCAGTGAAGGGAGACTTAGTCTACCCAACCCATATGGCCCTAGTGGTTTTACAAAAGCAAAAAAATCTTTTTTCATTTTTAGCAAAAGAGACTGCACAACACAGTAACTACACTGCAAGTAGTAAGTTAAGTGGTTATATCTTCCAGCACAGCCTCCTATGGCACTTTGTCCTAAACACGAGAGAATGTGCCAAACCTCCACCCTCGTAGTGGGACCTGGATTGTCACCAACCTCTGTAGGCTGAAAGAAAACTACAACAACCTAAAAATATTCTGGGCCTGTAAAGGAACAAAAACGAACAAAGAGCTCACAGCACTTAATGGCTGTAATTCTGGGTGGCCTCAGAGATCCACAAAGTGGAGCCTCAAACTCAAATTCTTTTCTGAAGTACTTCAAAATTATTCTTGCCAATAGTTTCCCTTCTGGCATTAGATAGCTTTTACCCCTGCTCCTGGCTGGCTGGCTGAGTCAAATGTGCAACATTTAATTTTATTCATTTGAGTTTACCCAAAATAGTGCCTCCTATATGAGCAAGAGCTAAGCTATGCTCTAGGAATCAACAACTACAGATAATTTTATCACTCCAGCTACCATCTGTTTTGCTCTTTAATTATATTACTGTCCTTAATATGATTTTTTTTCTCATTATAAGCAATCGGAAAATTATTAACTTTTACTAGCCCAAGAAGAAGATCACAGTATTTTGCACCCTCTGTCTGTTAGCATGTGATCCTTGTGACAATATTCACATAAAGTAATACGATTGCAACAAAGTAGTATTTGACTGCTTATGGAATAAGGGGCAAAACTGATAAACAATTTTGTTGCCAGACAAGCAAAAAAACGTTTTAGACAGACTTTTATTTACTCTGGCATCATTGTCTAGACTTTGGTTCTATTTTTGTCACAACAGAAACCTGCAGAAGTCCCTAGTACCATTTATTCTCATGGAGATCTCAGAGAAAAACTGAGTCTTCTCTGAAAGATGTTTATCTATTTATCAAATTAAGCAAGGAAAAAAAAAATGCTAAAATAACTGTTAAAGCTGCACAGTTAACAATGAAAAAAAATTAAAATGCACAGAAATACAATTGCACATGCAACTCTAATTCTACCCTTCTTACATATTTGATTACATTACTGTGCTTGATTTTTCATTCCATAAAAGAGTATGCTATGGTTTTCTAGAATTTTAGTGCTTTTAAAATAGTCAATAAACAAACAAACAAGCAAGCAAATAAATAAATAAATAACCTGCAAACATTTTTTAAGAGTCTGTTAAGTCGGCTTTATTAAATCTATTGCAAGTACATCTGCATGTAGTATTTCTTAAAGCAATATCATGAATGGACAAAATTTGGTACATCTTTTTTGGCTGAAATGATTTTCATTAAAATAGCCTGTATTTTAAGTACATTTTAAAAATTACATAAATTGTACTAAGCTTTCTCATTCTAGAAAAATTTGTTTTTATATACTCTACAAGAACTGTGACACCTTTGTTTCATTTGGTGTGATTCTCAGCAGGGCCTCAGCTGGTGTAAATTACATTAGCTCCCTCTTCTTTTTCTTATTTGCTCAGTACTACAGTAGTATATATAGCATAAGTTCAAAAGCTTTACCCTGATCATAGGATCATATAAATTAGGGCATACCTTTCTGAAAATAAGTGAATAGTAATTGATTACCCAAATGTCTCCTGTAACATAAATTCACATGTGGGGAACATGTCCCCATATACAAATAGATCCAGTTCCCAATCTGGCCACAGCATGACTGGGTCTGTCTTAACCTTCCTTCCCTACTCCTTATCCTTAGGCAGGCAACACTTTCTACCGCATCCAAGAAATAGCAGTGCCAGGCTTAATGAAGGCTAAAAAAGTAAATGATGCATCCTCACTCCCCACTTAACTTGAGTAATTGGCTGCCATTGCTTATTTTGCAGATTTCTGAGTGAAACCTTAGGCTCAAAAAAGTTAAATGAGCTTGAACAAAAGATGGCTAAGCTTTTCTTGTCATTGAGTGGCAAGTAACCTACATGGTATTAACCTTCTGAAGAGAACTATTCACTCAAAATAGAATCAGAGATAAGGTATAATTATAATCAGAGTTGTGAATCTACAGCACTGCTGAACAAAAAATCTTCCTAAGAGACTAAAATGTTTATTTTAGTACTGAATGTTGTCTCTTTTTGCACATAATTGCTTGAATAACAGAAAGTAGCATAAAGATTTTGCATTTTCCCAGTAATAATAGCAGTGCTAAAGTCACACTGAAATCATTTTCAAGAAGAAATGTGATACCACAGCTTTTGTATTTTGGGGGAAAAAATAGCGTATAGCGTATGTTAATAAAAACATAATATACCAATGCACAAGTTTAAGTTTATATTCTCTTCCCAGTGTCCATGATGGTAAAAGGAATTCTTGTTTCTTGGGGAAGTGGGAGGGAAAGAGAACTGTAGATACAGAACTAAATAACTTTTTGATTACAGTTTAAGCCAGAATTTGATAAAGATGTCTGTACATAAAGATGGTGCATAACAAGTAAAAGACAGGACAACCTGTAGCATACTATCTTCCTCCTATTTCCTTATTTTCTCACAGATAAAGAGCCACAAAATGATATAGCCTAAAGAGAAATTAATTATTTTTTTGAAGTGTGAATACTTGTTACAGTCTGTAATGATTACTTCAAAGATGTGACAAATTTTCGGCTTCATTCCAGATTCCACATGAATCTTTGTGGGCCAGTGTTCACCATAACTCTTTCTAATCAATGCTTTTTGTTTGTTTTATATTTTTTTCCTAGATGTATACTGCGTAGGAACTACCCTACTACAAAACTTTTTCATGAGTTCACTGTGTTTTCTTTATCACTAATAGTGAATTTATCTTGCTTCAAGTATTGATAGAGTTTACATTTATAGCGGAGTCTGAGCTGACAGTGTTAGATATAGCCTTGGAAACATGTAAGGGAATGTGAAGGAACTTGAATATTTTTTTAAGAGTTTGTTATCCCTAATTGAGTTATGAAATTTGTCAATGCCTTAAAGGTCAGTGAAGCTAACATCTACTGACCCTTTGAAAGGCATGAAATGGTAAACATAGCAAAAAACCTCCCTCACTTAGTTCCAGATGCTCAAAAACATTGAGTTACAAGTTATGAAAGAGCTTAAAATTGCAGTATTTTGGAGTTGCTATTATTATGCTAACAGTATATTTACATCTGTTTTCTGACATATTTATCTTCCATTATACAGATTCTTTCATTTAAAAATGAAACCTGAGATCCTCATCTGAACAAAAAAAAAATTAAAACAAAAAGAGTCTTTGAAGAAAACATTAATAATTTCAACAAAAACAGGTCTATCTAGTCTGCTCACATGTCTCTACAATGACCAGTAAATGATGGCTGAAGACAAGTATAAAGTCAGGCAAACCTGTTGTAATAATGCCAGTGAATAATTTCCTTGATTCTAGAGACAAGAGGTTCAGACCTTAATAGACATTGACAAATTTTGATTCCAATAATTTTTTTCAATAATTGACCTAGATTTTTAGACAACATTATTGCTTATGCATTATGTAAAGAATTCTTTCTGCTTCCTTCAGATCTGATACTAGTCTCATTTGATGCTTCAGATATTGAGATACCTCTTCTCCATTTTCAGCTTCTCCTTTCCACTCACAGTTTTATATGTCTCCATGATACCCTCCCCCCGCTCCCCTGCCCCCCCCCCGCCCAGTTTATTTTTTCCAGGTTTTTTTTTGGTGTCATATCATAAAAATATTTCACAGCTTTGGTCATCTTTGTTGTCTTTCTCTTTCTCATATATGTTTCCTAGGGTGGAAATGCTTCCTATTAGTCTATTTCCTTTTCATGTTTTCATTTAACTAATTATTGTAACCTAAAGATCTCATTCCTGTGTTCTAATGGTTAGCTCAGAGCACATCATTATGCATGTGAAGTCTGGACTATTCTTTCCCAAGCGTATTACATTGCATTTATCTAAGGTGAATTTAATATGCCATTTTCTTGCAGAATATTGCAAGGTCCTTTTGGAATTCTTCAGCTGGTGCTTTTATTTATCGCCTTGAATAACTATTCAAGAAACTTTATTTTATATTTTTCAATCTCCTTTCCAGATCACTTAAGAATAGCTTAGCACAGGCCACAACACAGATCCTGTCTGCAACTCCCTGGTGACCTCTCTCTACCTCCCCAGTGACCATTGGGCATGTTTTCCCACTCCCAATTTCTTATCTTCTCTCTTGTTTACTTGTAATATAAAGTAAACTTTCCCTTGTATCCTGTTTAGTGTTTTTAATAGCCTTTGGTGAGGAACCTTGAAATATGTTCACCCTGAAAGTACTTTTGAAGAATAGAGTAGGACAGACACACTGAGGAATGATGAGCCTTCTCTGAGAGACCTCTGCTGAAGGGGAATGATTGTAGCATGTCATCACAGCCTTGTACCACTTGTGCCTGGATTTGCTTTCAGCAGACCCTTACATTTAAAACAAGGTGGTTCACATCCAGGTCTTCTCAGGAGCAGTGTATTGTTGGAGTTTTTACCGGGGAATAGGAGATAAGAAGCATTTGTAATTCACCCACTTGGAAACTATGTCAGAGTGCATGGTCTTGCTTGCAGGACTGAGGTGACTAACTCATGCCTGAGACCTGAGGGGAGCTGAGGTGACTGTGATGAGACTGTCCAAACCATAGAAACCTCTGAAAACATCTGGTCTAGAACGTATAATTCAAGGAGAGGAATCCTGAGCTCCTTTATACATAATTATTTTGTTTCATATTTTTGTCTACTAATAAGGCATAACTTCAGAGACTATAAGTGCTTAATATCACTCAGAAAACTCATTTAAAAAATGAAAGGTTCTGCTTCAAGCCTCTGGCAGGCTCAGAATCTTGTCACAACCATATGTATTTTTATCTGTTTCAATAGGATGTGGGAAAATTATCAGCATAGATAATCTTGAATGAAATATTTGCATTGTCAGTAGTCATGCATTGAACAATCATTTTTATGGAGCTCTGCCTTTATTTCAACAGTGGATATCACATGGTTAATTAACTGATACTTTGTAATTTTATATTACTTTATTAGACCAGACACAGAAATAAGCCCTACTTTTTTTCTGAATTTTGTCACACAAATATATGTGATACGCTCTTTGATCATGACTCAGCTTGATCCTTACCTGATTGCATTTGAGAATAATTTGTTTTCCTAATTGATCAGACTTCATTGCTGATAAAACTGTTTCAGTGAATTATATAGAGCACTTGAAATGTTGCCTTTGAATGTTGTAAATGACCTAACTCTAATTAGACGAACTCAGGTCTGAATTGATTTGCTTCATATGTCACTCAGAATAAATATTCTTCTCTAGAATAAAGTTTCGAAGGTTTTATTTTGTGTTTTAGTTTTGCTTTGTTTTGTTTGTTTGTTTCCTGAGGCAATAAGTAGTTTCTATTTCAGAAATATCTTTTTTTTTTTTTTTTCTTTTTAGGGTTCCTCAGCTTCTATTGATTTCAGTATTTTAAAGCCAGCTGTTGTTGTGACAATCTATTTGACTAATTTAGGAGTCTGATGACTACTCAGAAACCTCAACAGTGTGAATGAGAACAACATTAATTCCCACAATTTTTCCAAGCAAAAAAATACAAATCAAATTTTCCCAGTTTGGAAAGCTCCACAGAAACATTCTATAGTCAGGAACACAGAATTATTTGTTTCTGTGTCCCTTTCAATTTTATGGGACTCTGTTTTAATAAGTTATCAGAATAATATATAGTATCATAATAACTACAATTTAAATTTTGCTACTGTAGGACTACTTTTAACAGATTATCAAATGTGTAGTTGGTACAGGGTGGGTAATAAATTAGCTGAAAATGTAAGGGCTCAGGTTCATACACTTGAATGAGTTTTGCTATAAATGTGATAATGATAAGAAAAAATGGAGAAATATTCACATTTTAGGCCTCAATTCAATAAAACAAATGTTTTGCTCTGGATGTGATGACTCGTGCCTCAGGATTGAGAGCTGTGCAAGACGAGATCCAGTGAAGGAAGGCAACAATTTGCTGTCAACATCTCATTATGACAAAAACGTTTAGAGGAAGATCACTAGCTGTATTTAGGCATCTAAGGATCATGTAAATGGAATTTTCAAAAGGAACCACAGGATAATTGCTGAAAAAGGGTACAGATAGTGCCAAAGTAAAACAGTAAAGGCTAATTTAGAAGCCTAAATCCCAAACTAGGTCTTCACTGCTTTAATGTTTTTTTTTTTAGAAGATCCTAAAAAAAAATGTGATCTAAATGTTCAACAAGAAATCAGCAAGTTCATAAAGATTAATCTGACAAGTTCAAACATAAATTTTGAGAAAGTTACACTAAATGCCCTTTAAGTACCTGGAAAGAAATAGCACTTTTAGAGTAGATGCCTAGAACTTCCCCTCTCTCTCCACTAGCAATGCCAGACATGTACAGTAATCATTATACCCAATACAATGGAAAAAAAGACATTATTCAACATCCTGAAAATATCTAAAAATGTGTGAGATGAATCACTTAATCTCAGTCCAACTGCTGCAGGAAGCCATACCATGTTCTTAAATTATGTTACAAAGTAAGTACCATCTCATTTGCCTACCATTCTTTCCTGGGATATTACTCAGAAAAAAACAAGCTTAAAGTTTCAGTATTTCACCTTCCTCAGCAGTAGGAAAAATATTAACAAACTGGAATCAGTGATGACACAGAAAAGTTTTATGACTTAATGAATTTCTATGATTTAATAGAATCTAGGATTTATAAAAAAAAAATTTAGAGCTGAAAAGGAAAATGCTCTACGGTTTTTCTAATAAAGGAAAGTAACAGCATAGGCAAACTTCTTTTAAGGAACAAGAACTTAAAAAAAGATTATGTTCATGGACATTTATGGATTCATAAAATCAATACTGAATAACCCCAAATAGTTCTGTTATATGTTTTAATAAACAAAACAAATAGTTACTGATTGGATCCTGAAACAGATCTTTAAGTGTCAGGAACTCGACTATCAGAATAGAGACTATCAGAGGCAGTGATAAGTGATCCTGACCCTCTTCTCTCTTGCCTGATGCTGAACCACCATTTATTGCAGCCTAGATTCATGCAGCAATGGAAATATAGCAGTTGAATAATCACAAAAGAAAGCTAACTCTGCTGCCTTTCTGCCCACAGGGGAAATTAACCATGAATGCATTAATAATGTAATGCAACTATTTAAAGGGCATACCCTACATTAATGTCTAAGACAGTGGGCTCAGAGATTTTTTTTTTTTTTTTTTTTAAGACAACTCTGGTATTTATTTAATCTCATGGATGAAAAGAATGCAAACACCAACAAAGAGGTAAAGCAATACTTCTGTTTTCCAAAGATCAAGGCACACTGACTGAAACTAATCAACGAGGGCTGTGTTTAGTACCTTAACCTCCCCTATAAACACCTTCTTTAAAAAATCTTTAAAGGCTTGAAAGGTGCTGCAACATTTGCTCTTTGGTGTACAGTGCTTTATTTAGACTCTTATAAGACTTACTTCATGTAAGTGAAGAGAACTTCATTTACTTTTCTGTGGGAGAAATTAAGATGCTTATACATAATTTGCACAATGCACTTTAGAAT
This sequence comes from Nothocercus julius, assembly GCA_013398735.1. Taxonomy (NCBI): domain Eukaryota; kingdom Metazoa; phylum Chordata; class Aves; order Tinamiformes; family Tinamidae; genus Nothocercus; species Nothocercus julius. The sequence continues at coordinate 283,992 of VZSV01000139.1, forward strand.
CTACATCTGTTTCTCTTCTTTTTCATTAGAATAATCTTCTTCTCAGAATGGAATATGCTGAATTAAAATAACAATAACAATACTGCAGCCTAAATTGAAACATGTCAATAAACAAAATAGTATTTAGCAACATGAAACATAATAATAATAAGACATAAGAGAATGAACTTTTAAAAAGAGCAAAAATCAATTTGATTAATATGTACAGTTAATCAACCAAAACAAACAAGATTTATTAGTTTCATCTGCACTCAAAAATTGTTACTGAATTCCCATTTATTGGGCCTGCCCTTATATAACTGATTCTGTGTAGCTTACAACCACAGCTACACTGTCTGTGTGGCTTACAAATGGAGCCTGTACTCCAAGTAAGAAAAAAAAAATAGCTTTTCAGATTGAGAAATATTCAGATTGAGAATATCCAGAAGAGTTATGGATATTTGCTATAAGCTGTTGCAACTGTTATGCAGAAGAAACAATACAAAGGACAACGTGAATCCAAAGCTTATTCTGATTTCTGAAGTGCAAATCCAAAAGAGAAACAGCTAAGGTGAGCAGCATGTGGATTTCCTCTCTGGTAATTTATCAGTATGTTGCCAGATTATATTTCCAATGTTACTTTATCTAGACTGCCCAGGCTTCCTTCCAAATTGACTGCAGTTTTCTTCTTTAGTAACACAGTCCATCACCTTTTGTGGCCTTTTCTCATTGCTCTATTCAGTTTTGACTTGTTTCCTCTCCTTCCTGAATGTCCTTGTAGTCCACTGTGACCATCTATGGCTTCAGACTTAAGTTTGATTTCCATTTTCAGCCTATATACAGAAGCCCTGGATTATGCATTATCCTCTCTTTGGCATGAGCCGTCATCCGACAGTTGAGAATTCCGATTCAGGCACAGGAAAGGAGGAGCTTTGCCTCCTGTCAACAAGTAGAGTTACTTCACAGAATGGACTGCATATTCTAATTACTCCCTGCTCTCTGCTAAAGCCACGGGCCTACTGACTGTTACATCAAGTGCTGTGGGTGTTTCTTGTAGGTAGGATGTGAAGTCACTTAGTCTTCCAATATGGCCATGAAAAACTGTGGCACTCAGTGTCATGCTGAAGTCATTCCCATCTCTTTGCTAAAGTACCTTGCAGCAGCAATCAACTATTAATAAAACCAAGCTCAAATACCTTCCCAGACATATTATGACTTTCTTTCTTATGACTGAAAGCCATTCTGAATATTTTTATGAAACTGTGTATGACTAAAGAAGAAATATATCAAATGAACTGGTAGGACAAATTCTACTGGCCCTAAAACAGCAATACCAAGAATATGAGGTCCTGAAGTTTTCTTAAAATCTATACACAGACTGATTTATTCTTATAGAGGTCTATTCTATCTCTAGATACCGTGGTGATCAGCATTCAGTCTGTGGATTGTGTATCAGGAAATTACTCCTTTCTGAATAGAAGCAACAGAGAGCATTGATGCCAGTAATGAGCTCCTGTGTTCTGGACTTCTCAATGATTATCTTTGTTCTTTGGCTTTCCTCTGTTTCACAGAAGACAATAGCTCTTATAATACCCAGGACAAGAGGGGAAGAGATCTAGGGAAAGAAAGGTGGATAATTTGGACAAAAAAATAGCAATATGAGCATGAGCACAGAGTTTTCACCTTTCTTCACCCT
>VZSV01000139.1:286361-296658 GCA_013398735.1 Nothocercus julius
CTAGAAAGACTTCTCTTTCCTTACTGGGCAAGTTAGAAAAACTGAGATGCTCGTGATTCCTGTGGTGCCTGCTAGCTATGCCAAGCCCCGTATTTCATATAGAGTCTCTGAAGATCAGCCTCTGACAAGTAGATGAGAGAAGTTGCCAAGGCCCAAACTCTCAGTTGTTACCTCTTGTTCAAACGAAGATGTCTGGATGATCATATGTGCACCACAATATCAAACACCTATCTGAAGTGGTAAAGTTCAACACTGATTCCCAAATGGGGGGAAAACGACCTCTTTATCACTGTGGGCACCTACAAGGGAAGAGGGAAAACATGAGGGATTTTAGGGTAGATGACCCTATGAAAGGTTAATAAGCTAGGGAAGAAAGCCCCCATTCTTTGTGCACCATTAACTGCTTTAAGATGTACCTGACTCAGCACCATAACCCATTACTGCTAGGATAACTCTGAAAAGGAGCAGAAAAGTTTTATAAAGGGAGGATATAAGAACTGAAATTACATAGGTAATTTTATCTAAAAGTCATCTATTTAACTTTAGGCCAGATACATCTCCTTCACAGGATTGTGTGTGCCCTTTAGTATTTGTCTTTACTGAAAGCTCGTGAGAAAGACTTTTTTTCTCCCTGACTGAGAACCAAATGAATTCTCTGTCTTCTCCTACTTGATATTCCAGGCCTATCACTACAAACTGCACCAGATTCTTGTTCTGCTGTGCCACATCACACCTGAAGAGATGCGTTGAGCAGCTCTTCAGACGAAGAAAAACACTAATAGAAACACTAATGCAACTACAACTGATTACAGCTTTTCCTTGCCATATAACAGAAAGCAATATGCAGGGAAGTGTTTCCTATATGCAGAAAACTCTGTAGAACAGCAGAGTCTAAAAGGCAGGTTAGATTTCATAACCATGACTTCAAATCTGATCCAGCTGCATATGAAATAGTCTCTGCAAAATCTGGCAATGGATAGGTAAAAATCTGGTAATGCAAAATCTTGTAATTCATAGGTTAGGCAGAATATATAGCATATGAGCATAATGATTGTCATTTGTGTCATCTGTTACTTTCCAAAGATTAATGTAATGGAAATGCAGAATTCATGTATATAAGCTAAAGATTCAATTCAGTAAATAATGTTTTTACAAGTGGAGAAAGGAAAAAAAAAAAAAGAATTTCTAAGCATTTCATCATAGGTCCCTCCATTTGAAATGTTCTTGCATTTTGAATTTTGTATTTGTTGAGAAAATGAAAATACTAGGTTTTCTGAGCTTTATCATCTATTAAAGGAGATAAGGTCAAGTCCAGTCGTACAGATGGTACAATGGTAAAACTTCCCTCTAAGTTTAAGCATGAAATTTCATTCCGTTTTTCTTTCTAAGTGATTCTTTCCTAATTTTTAGGAGAACACACTGAACACAAGGTGGAGCCAAAGACCCTTGAAACAGCCTATTTATTAATTACTTTTTTTTTTTTTTTTTTCCTGAGAACTCCTTTTCAAAGAAACAAGTGAGAATAAACTACAAGCCCAGGGTCTGAAGCAAGTGGTTAACATAATTAGAAGTTGAACTTGAGCTATTACTATGAATGATTTAATCATAAGGGAGTTCATGAATTTTAATCATAGAGATTAAATGCATTTTTAGTCTATTATTTTAAATGGCATATTCAACTTTGCAATGTCTCTTTGTCTTTAAAACACACAGACAAATCAAAATGTAAATTACCAACAAGTTTTTTCTAAAAAAAAAAATAATATTGATGTACATGTTTTTAAATACTTTGTGATAAAGCTTATCCGTTATTCCTACTTCACTGAATTTTTGACTGAATATTTCATTGTTTGATTTTTTTTTTTTTCGCGTTAACTCTAGCTATGTGGAAGAAAAGTGAAATGTATTATACATGGTACGCATACTACTGCATAGTATTTGTCTTTGTTGATACTGAAATGTTTTAGAAGTCCAGGAGTAGTGGTGAGAAGGAAATTAAAACTCCTCTCACCTTAATGTGAAATGGTTAATCTTTAACTAGATTTGTAAGGACTGTCATTGCAACATGGGGAAAGCATATTTCACATCATCTCATCCTATGACTTCAACTTCATGTCCCTTGAAACTTGAAAATATTTGTTTTCTTTTATTTCCCTGACTCTGCACTTGATAGATCAGACCACTGATAAAATTTCAGTTGTCATCATCAGCCAGTGCCACATACATACATTTCCTTTATAAAACAAATTAAAGATACTTGGGAAATTAGATCCACACTCCCATTCATGCTAATGGCTCCAGAATTTAGCTGAAAAAAGAACAGAGCCTTCAAAATTAACCATGCTGGAACAAGCACTGATGAATTACATAGCTGAATTATTCATATTTTCCTTTTATTTTTGTAACAGAAATATTTGGATACTTAGCAAAAAAAAAAAAAAAAATCCAAGAGGGTGAGGTCCTCCTCAGGCTACAGTGCCAAATAACACTTTTGTTATTGGAGGCTCACCAGCTGTTGTTGGAAAGAGAGGTAAAAAAGTCCTGAAACACACAAAAATAGACTGACTTCATTAGCAGAAATCATTCTCACTCATATTAGTAATAATGATCAATTGATAAAATATTAATATAAAAAGCCTATTTAAAAAATGTCTTCTTGAACATTATGTGTGTGTTTAACCATGCAGAGATATTGACACTTGCACAGACTTCATGTAAGACCACCTATGGATGAAGTATTTACTACTCTAGCTCCAAGTTAAAAAAAAAAAAAAGAAAAAAGAAAAAGAAAAAAAAACAGTAAGAAAAACAATAATAATAAAAAAAAAACATTATCCCGAGGGCAGACAGTATGATAGAACACAACAGGGAATAATTCCTTCCCCATAACTGCCATTATCTGCTTGCATAGCGATGAATTATGTTGTCTATCTTAGCAGCTTAAGAAAAAAATCATGCATAACCAGTAATAATCTTCAAAACCATTACAGAATTCTTGTTACTTGAAACTGCTTCTTTACTTCTCCATTAATATTCCAATGTCTGCTTTGATTTTAAAAAAAAATCAACAAATCAATCTTTAAGAGTTTTTCTTTTAATCTTGAAAATTTTTATATTCAAATAATATATCAATACAGTAATGTAAAACCAACAATAAAAGTGATAGAGGAAACCAGAAATTTATATTTCTCCCCTTCTGTTCCCAGTCTGTTTGCTTTCAATTTTTATCTTCTCCAAACGAAACTCACTCCCTGATGCAGCTTATGTTAAGATCTGGTCAGTAGCTCTAAGCATAAAAGCGTATATGCTGGAATACAATTAGCTTAGTTTTCCTGAGCTGGAACATTTGAATTTCAGAACTGCACACTGACAGTTGTTTATGAAGCCCTTCTTTTTTTAAAAGGGGGTGAAATACAAAAGCTGTGTATTTGGAGAAACAGAAAACATACACAAAATGTTGTGGCAGATTGCTGGAGTGAAAAAAATATGACTTCTCAGCCAGATTCAAAGTCAAACTGCCACAGAATTTTGAAAGGAATCATACAAACCAAGAGCTGCATTAAACACAGGAGCATAAAATAGTTTAAATATTATAGTGCAGTTCTCACTTCAACTCTGTAAGTGAAGAAAAGGACAGTATAGTGCTATGAATTATCTTAATCTGGCTGAGCTTTACAAAATAAAATCAACAAAAATAATACATGACTTTCTGTCAACTTAATTGACAAAACAAATTATGAAAGAAGCAGCATTCTTAAAAACAGTTTTGACATAGGTTGTATCAAAAGAAAAGAAACTTGTAATATGGATGAAATCCACATTGCTGTTGTCCATATACTTAGGCCATATGTTTTCATATAAACATAGAGCAAATCTCATGATGTTTTTACTTTTGATCATGAATGATCTTGAGTTTGCTGCCAGAGTTGAGATGTCTATCAAAAATGGCCATGGAATTGCTAATGCTGAATTATGCAGTGGTCCTAGTTGAAGTCCCTTTTTTGAGTACTGATCTAGTTCTTGCGCTTAATGCTCCTATTTCTCACTCTCTTCTTATTTATGCACTCTTTATAAGCAGAAGTAGGAAATCCCTCCATTTTTTAAATATACTGTCAATCAAAAATACTTGCCAAATTTATAGTCCCCAAGACTGCTGTGTAGCTAAGTATTCCCAATGAAAGTAGCTAATTTTATATATAATGTCCTTGGGACTTAAAAAAAAGACTTTACATTCATTTTCATTAAAATGAATTTATAAGTAGCCTTTGAAAGATTTAAATAAGAATATCTAATTGCAAAAATATCAAAATAAAAATTAAAAAAAGAATTTAATGGAAATCAAGTATTTCAACATAAAAATGAAAAAGTGATATGTTTCATTTAAAAAATTGAAATATTTATCTGGGAAATGTTAAAAAGATACTTTTTGGCTTGAAGCAGATTAATGAATTTACTAGATATTTCAATTAATCCAAAGGCATATTATTTTCATAAATATTTCTACAAGATATAGTGGAGATATTTTTGTCACACATTTTGCCAAATTTTTATTTTAATTTCAGAGTAACTTTTTTTCTTTCTCTAAAAAACAAGGAAAAAAATTTTTTTTTTTTCTCCTGAAAATAAATATATATCTGAGTTAGTTCACTGGATAATTTTACTTGAATTCAGACTAAGTAAAATTGGGCCATAACTCAAAATTCTCTTCATGAACTGCAATGAAGTTACAGCTGTTTATCAGCCCTTAAGATACTATTAGCATAACGCTCTTAAAAACAAAATAGTTACAAAGCTGTCAGGTTATTAGTCCTATGTCCAAAATTAAAGAGGAATATGCATATAAATGTTAATGTCACAGAGTCTAGAAATGTTAGAAATATCACATACAATAAAGGAAAGTGTTGTAGCTTAAGAATAGTTGCCTTCCTGTTATAGAGGTAATACTGGCAGAGCTATAAAATAGTTGATGAGAATTCCACCTCAGAAGATACATCAGTTTCTTAGAGCAGTGATTTAATAATCAGTGATTTTATAACTCTAACAGTTTCAGACATTCTCCCTAAAAGTCCTCATCAGGAGCTGCTGTTCCTTCTTGGTCCCTGCAAGTATTCTGCTGGGTTATGTTTTGCTGAATTGTACAATTGTTGTTTTATTTTTTTCTGGCACTGTGAAAACAGATGGAAAACAAAAGGAAGCAGGAAAAAGGAGAAAAAAAAAAAAAAAACGAGGAAAGGGCAAACAAAGGACTTCTAGGAGGACTTCAGTCCTAGAAGCCCTAAGTTCAATGTGTCTTGCAAAGCATTTCCTATAACACAAGATAGATTACTGAGAATAATATTGAGCTCCTATCACACATTGTACTTCCTTCTCTTCAGAAAAGGACAGAATAGGAAGACTCTGGGTTCTGAACATACAGATGCATCTGTATTCATAGCTGCAGAAATAGATGAAGAAACCTTAATAACTTGAATATTGACCAAAAAACCTTAGGATTTAAACCTATAAAAACATTCCTTTGAAACAATGTGCATGCCAGTAGACCTTGTAGCCTTGGAGGACCTTAACTGTTTAATTATTTATCTTAAATGAGTTGGAAAAAATATATCAAAATAGTCTTTCTCAGTTAAAATATGTTCAGCAGCAATGACTTTACATGTTTCCTGCCTGCCTGATCCCTTTTTAGTTGGGCAAAAGAGATTTCTATTAAAATTCTAAGTTCTTGATCTCTTTATGTCTTATGGCAATAAATTACAAAAGTTGCTAATGTGTTCTGAAAATCATCATTTTTCATGCCTTTTAAAAATTGCTACTTTTATTTTCAGCTAAAATTTTCTATTTTTACATGTCAAGACAGCACTTGCTATCTTAACACATCCATCCACTCCTCACAACCTTCTCACTCATTGGCAGAAGTAAATCACCGGGGCCCCCATTTCAGACTACCACCCCCAGAGCTCTGTAGTCACATTACCCAAGTTGCCTTTGGTGATATCATTGGAGCACACAGGGCAGAAGTGAGTAATAGTCAGAGGGAGAGGAAAGCTCTAACAGTCTCTCCACAACAGCCCCAGCCCAAGGCCCCAGAAAGTCCCTGCAGTATGAGGCTTGCTTAGCTCTATCCTCTGTAGGAAGCTCCTCCTGAAAACAAAGACATTGACTTGGCAGGGACGACAACTCCAACAGCTACTGGGAAACATGACCTGTGGCATGCCACAGTCCTAACTGAGAACATATATGCTACTCTGAACAGAGACAAGGACCCCTTCTTTGCAAACTGACGCAAACTGCTGCATCTGTTGGCTGTCTCTGTGCACTCTACTTCTTATGCTCACTTGCTGTCTCTGTCCCATCTCTCAATATTAATTTCTTCTCTTAATAGACATATTCTAACTCTTTAAAAACTTCTCTTACTTAAGTTTTCCATTCTTCCAGAAGCAAATTCCAAAACAAATTACTACTATTGTTGAATTACATAGTATACTAGTAAAAAGTGGTCTTTTAAAACAAAGTTTCAAAAATAATATATCAGATTCATCTGCTCTAACTGTAAATGTAAACTGTAACTGTAAAAAGTTAGAGCTCTCCATTCCCCCTCCCATTCAGTTAATGGATAGAAACCACCTCTAGAATCTGGTTTATCTCTTCAGAAGTAGAGCTAATAAAACACATCAGATGAAACTAAAGTGAACTAAAGTGAAGGTTCCTTAGGTGATCATCTCAATTGAGATGTCTAAATCTATGCAGATGCATACATAATCAGTGAATCCCATCTAGGGTGGCACACCCACTATTAGGTATATATTAAGTATATTCAAAACAGTACAGAAGGATTGTCAGTCTTCAGTAAAAAAAAAAAAAGGCACATTTCAGAATTAATGGATTACATCCTATGAAATATAGTTACCATATGAATGTGAAACGACATTCTTTTTCCTTATGAAGTAGCACCCCAAATATTTTGTTTGGATAGTTTAACAGTAACAAATTGATCCTATTTTCAGTAAGTCCTGAGCACTTAGTGATGTGCTCATTTCATCCCGTTTTACATTTTACCCCATGCATTTGCAACTCATTTATAACTGAGCCCACAATGCAATCTAATAAAAGAGTCTTTACATCATTCAGCTGTAAAATGAACTCTCACTCATGTAACACAATTTTCATAACCTGACTTCAAAGATGCTGTCTTACAGGAACTGCTTTGCAGGCATGAAAAAGAAAATTAGCCACAAACTGTATGACTCTCTGAGTCTTCCATCAATCAGAAATATACTCAATCCAGCTGAAAAAAATTACTTGACTATATGTGCGTGTGATTTATGTGTGATATTTGTGTGAGTCTCATGCAAAAGCTGTTCTCCTGCTGTGGAGTTGGTCAGAAATAGTAAAAGGGCACATCCTCATCTGAGCTAAACCAGTGAAAATTCAGAGAAATATCATGCATCTCATGTTAATGTAACAATAGTAAGTTCCAACTGGCTACATTTTAAATTTACTCACATTAATGAAGTTTTCCCTTTTAAAAATAATAGACATTTCCTCATGTAAAGTATTGATATTTATAAGAATATAGGAAAAATTTAGTCATTATTGCTTCTAGAAGTTAAATTTCATTTTATGCATTTTTTGTAGAAAAGAGTTGAGAATTAAGTGGACTAGTGGATTTCTAGTGCCTCTTTTTGCTGCTTAAATGTATTCATATTATCTTTTTTTTTAGCGGGGGGGAGAAAAACAAAATAATTACAAACCAGTAATAAAGAACTTTATGCAGAGAGATATCACAGTTATTTTAAATTTTTCCAGCATTATAATGCTAGATAAGACTTTATTCAAAGGAGCAGGAGGAAGTTAGGCATTTAATTGCTATAAAAAACTAGGAATAAATCCCAATTTACTGTTTCCAAATTAGTTGCTATTGTGTGCATGTGTGTATGTGTGTAAATATATTTATACATAGGTGTTAACATCTTTTAATATCTATGTTTTTGTAATAAAAGGAGAGATGAGATGAATAACAGAGAATATTTTATCAAATATTTCATCACCACCCTCAACTGAAAAGATATCCTAATAAAACTCTGCTATGATGTGCAATATTTCTAATAGAATACTCTCATTCTAAAATTACTTTACAATTTCCATTTTTTGGTAATACTTCCGCTGATGATTGATTAAAGTTTAGGATACTCTTTTGTTTTGACTATTACTCTGCTTTATTTCTCAGTGACTCTGATTTTTCAGTTTAACATTTCTACTCATGTTCAGTTTTGCCCCTAGCGAAGATTTATTTTCTTGTTTTGTAACTGGCCCTTCTCCCAATGTTAGAAAGGACTTTGTGTAGTTGTGCTGAGAGCCTAAAACCTTGAAGCTTCATTGAGGACAACAGAAGTAAAATAATTTGGAAGGCTGATTTCACATGTATGTATAAGCAGATGATTACATGTCTTATGCACTGTACATGGAGTTTTAGAAAACTTCAGGGAACCAAAGAACTAACTTATCAATCCGCTTATAACAATCACTGACCCTATTGCTTTCACCATCAGAAATGCATTGTTCAGAGGAAAGTTTGCAGACATGGCTGTTTTAAGATCAATGTGAGCAAAAACTCTATGAGGACATACAAAAAGAAATACTACAACCCTGAATCGCCTTCACATGCTAAGTATTATGTCAATATTTATACTCTTTCTTGAGTTACCATTTACGCTCCTGACTTTAATTCCTTTCTTCCATGAGAAGCCAAGGATCCAAGAGGAAAGTTCTGCCTTCCAAGCAACACAACCTGGGGAGAGAAGTCTCCTCAAATATGCACTCTGAGCTCCACAACTAAGTAAGAAATAGGCTGAACAGAATGCTATCAGCATTTTATTCTCACTCAGATAGCAATATGAATTGGCTTTAGTATGCTTATGCTTCCCCCAAATTTACATCACTGACACTAAGAAGATAAACAAGCCAAAATTTAATTATTAAAAGTGGAAATTTTGTTCTTTTTGGTTTTTTTAAGGGCTTTTTTAAAATTATTACTAAACTATGTCCTGATATCTCTGTTCTGTCATAGAAACTTATTTTGGTGAATTTTGTGCTATTCACCATTTCTAAGACATAATTTTTTAAAAAAACAACAGGAGACATAAATCCCCTATCAGAATAGCGCTATGTGTGCATCAAAAGAACAGAATTGCAGAATAGCTACATCACAGGGATGCACAAATATTTGACTAATATAGTGAATGTCCTAGGATGCATTTATGCTCAAGAACTTAGTGATACTTAGTCTAATGACTAATGTAATTCACCTTTGTTTTCCATTGTTATATTAGTTCACTAATATCTGTAAACAGATAAAATATAATACTTTTTGTAATATTCTAACAACTTATTCTTTATTCATAAACAAAATGTAATAAAAGACAATGATATCAAGCAATATAAAGAAACACAATCTTCAGCTATTTTACAGTCTCCCTAGACCTAAGATAAGCTAATCAGCAGATGATTCCATTGCTTCCTGTGGTCAAAGTCTCTGAAATTCCAAATTCTGGAGTACAGACTTTATCAATGAACTGCCAGAAAAAGAACTTATATCTTGAATGTACATTTTGTACAGTAAAAACATATATTTTTTCTTTTCCTAGAGTGAGTCCAATTCTTCCCCAGGCTTTTCTTCCAAGCGATAAGAATACAGCTGGTCTCTGATGTAACCATATACCATGAGTGAAAATGTGTAAGTCTTCCAATGTTAAATTAGGCAAAATATTTTGTATAATGTTGCAGAGTTACATTTGTTTATTTGGTTGGGAGGTTTGTTTGTTTGTTTGTTTGTTTTTATTTTTGCTTGTCTGTTTGTTTTAGTTTTCCAGGACCTTGACGTTAAATTAAGATGCAAAAGTAAGTTATTTATTTGTTCAGGAGGAAATGGGAACACTGCTGTTGCCATGATTATCTATTTTCCAAAGAGTATGAGTATTTATTTTCCAAAGAGTTGTGAGGTGGATTAGGAATTGGCTGGATGGCAGGGCTCAGAGAGTGATGATCAGTGGTGCAGAGTCTTATTGCGGGCCTGTGGTTAGCGGTGTCTCCCAGGGATCAGTCCTCTGCCCAGTCCTGCTCAATTTATTCATTATCGACCTGGATGAAGGCACAGAGTGCTCCCACAGCAAGTCTGCTGATGATACCAAACTGGGAGGAGTAGCTGATAGCCCAGAGGCCTGCGATGCCATTCAAAAGGACCTGGACAGACTGGGAAACTGGGCAGTGAGAAATCTTATGAAATTCAACCAAGACAAGTGCA
>VZSV01000139.1:296953-310430 GCA_013398735.1 Nothocercus julius
CTGGAGCAACTGCCCTATGAGGAAAGGCTGAGAGAGCTGGGCTTGTCCATCCTGAAGAAGAGAAGGCTGAGAGGGGATCTCATCAGTGTCTCTAAGTACCTCAAGGGAGGCAGTGAGGAGGATGGTGCCGGCCTCTTCTCAGTGGTGGCTGCTGATAGGACTAGAGGAAACAGCCACAAACTGAAGCACCAAAGGTTCTGCAGGATCTTAAGGAAAAATTTCTTGACCGTGAGGGTGACAGAGCCCTGGAACAGGTTGCCAGGAGAGGTTGTGGAGTCTCCTTCTCTGGAGATCTTCCAAACCCGCTTGGACGCAGTCCTGTGCCACATGCTCTAGGTGACCCTGAGTGTGCAGGGGGGGCTGGACTAGATGATCTCTAGAGGTCCCTTCCAACCTTAAGCATTCTGTGAATCTATGATTCTATGAAAGAGTATGGTCATATATTCTTCCAACCAGTCTTTTTTTACAAGGAGCTACAGGCATTTTTATGAAGTATAATGTGTGTTTGCTGAGCTACAGTTAAAGACAGGTAGGCAGCTGATAAAGCACAGTGGAGTTTTTCTTCCATTAGTCTTTTCATAGGCTGTGAAGCACATAGTTTTATCCTGAAACAGTATAATTTAATGTAAAGAACAGAGAAGGAAAGACAGGGTTCAGACTTGCTGTGAATGTGATATGACTTAGTTAGAAGTTAGATCAAATAATAATGTTTACAAAACCAGTAGGTATCCTCAAACCATTCCTGATTTCCTAGCATCTGGTACATTGAAACAGTCTTTCATCCTCCCCAAAGCTAATTATTAAGAAAGGTAAAAATATTCCATATCACAATGAAATAATGAAAAATTGCTTGTATGACTAATTCATCTATTTTTAACAGGTTCCATCTGAAATTTCATTATCCAGAAGAAAGTTACATGTTGTTGCGCATCATTTTTTTTTTAGAGCTTTGTGTCATATGTTCCCCAAGAATGGCACCTGTTTTGAAAGGCAGGAGGCAGGAGGAAAAAGGCCACTGTTTTTAATGCTAGGAATGATTCCTAATGCTTCCTAATGTAGGAAGAAGACCCAGAAAGCTGAGGACTCTTTCACAAGACAGCCTTGCAAAATAAATAAATAAATAATCTCTAATATACCCTACACAGAGCTCTGTATGGAATGTTTGTGAACCTATGGTTACATAATTTAGTTACAGAATTTGCTTTTAAGTTTATCTCTTGACACGAAGCCGTGGTGCCGTGGTCCAGAATTTTCTCATTAAAATTATAGTTTGAGGGAACTCTTAGATAATTTAGAAGTCTGATGGAAATATGAAAGGTAGTAGAGAAAATGTAGAGATCTCTACCAGACACTGGTGTTATTAAGAAGGAAGGAAGGAAGGAAGGAAGGAAGGAAGGAAGGAAGGAAGGAAGGAAGGAAGGAAGGAAGGAAGGAAGGAAGGAAACATGAGCAATCTATTGAAGAGTAGTGTATTATAGAATCTGAAAATAGACTTGAAAAGTAAAGTTCATAAAAGTGAGGTTACGGGAAGCTCATAAAATTAAAGGAATCTTATATTTAAAAAATGGGTTAAAAATGGGTTAACCCATTATTTCAATAAAAGTTATTTCAATAAAATCCTGTAATTTCAAATGTATCTGGAAATGCTGCAAAATTGAAATAGTTTTTTTGAACTTAAGAAAGCCGTCTCAGCAGGTAAGTCCAGGACACTGCAGCCTCACATGCCAGCTTTAACAAAGTGCTCTTTGCTCCAATGGGCAGGATATACCTGACTACCTCATCTGAAATGTGTCACAGCTGCTCAGCTGTTAGTGACTCTGTGTTAGCCCTGTTAGACATCCTGTGATGCAGTCACCACACTGGCACAGCATGAACCGTGAGACAAATTTTAGTTGCTTTGATATGGAGCCATGTTAATGCAGCCAAACTGTTTGTGGGCACCTGCTGGTCCAGCAGCATGGACCACTTTTCCACATAGACTTCTCAACTCAGTGAAGAATAGCTCAAGGACTTCTATGCTCCATAAGCATGAGAGTGTCAACAACTTCCTTCTGTTATACCCTCTGTGTATTTCATTAGAAAATTGTCATCTATTCTGTATTTTATTCAAGCTCTTGATCTCACTGTTATTCTAAATAATTGACACTTGTTTGTCTGTGATCACGTTGTGCATTGCTGCAACCTTTTACCATTTTAATCCTGCCAAAACACTCTTAAGATAACAAGAGGGTCTCTCATATTACATGAGGGTCTCTCAATATTCTCATATTTGAATTGAGGGTCTCAATTCAAAATGAATCACCCAGAATACTGAAGTATCACTAAATAAGCTATAGACCTGAAAATGTTTTCTAGAGAACTTTGTGTTTTGGAGGACCTTGAAGTTACTATGAGCATCTCTAGTTTATACAGGCAAATCCATAAATCTTTAGAGAAAATAAATGTTGTGTAACAAGTTGCCAAATGTTACCTATATGTTGTGTTAATGGATAGCACTTGAAAAAAACAATTATATTAACTTGTTCTTAGTAATGATTCTTAGTTCACAGGACCAATAACAATTTAATATTTTTTTCTTCACTTGACTAATTAAATCTCTTATTGTGCAGATTTTTTAAACTTACTGTTTATATTTATATTGATATCTTTAGCCTTTAGCACATGTAACTGCAACCATAAAACAGAATTGCAAAAATGATAACATAAAATTTGTTGACAGTGCTATAGAGCAAGCAGACCCTGGCCAGTATGAGCAATCACTGCAGTTTGATTAGTGTGTGGTTTTCAGCCCCAGTATTGCTTGCTGTAAAATAATATTTTACTATAAGGATGAATTATATACCCACAGTGCAGTGATAATATGCAGAGGACCATGTCTGCTGATACTCATTCAACAACATGCATTTGCTGATGCTTATATCATTGCCGGATTATCCACTGCAAGAAGGAATATTCAACCAAGACATTAAAAAATCTTGGAGGCTTTTCCAAGACTATCAGAGAATATTGTTTATAAACAATAAATATGAGCAGAAAATGACTCATTTGCAGAATAAGCATAGTGTTTTATTCAGTGTAGGACTGTGCAGTACTATACTGAAAATGCAGCCATAGTTTTGTGCTGAATTCTAATTGGCTGCTGCTTTAGCTTTAGCTCACTAACTTGCCTCCCTTATTAATCCAGCATTACGGGAAAAAAGCAGTGAGCTAAACTAAACTGACACTTTTTGCAATTGCAGGCATTTCTGAATTTGTTCTGAAAGTACAGTAGATTGTCTCTACGTCACTGCCTTGTTCACTTCCACTGTCCATGCCAATTTTCAATGGAAATAAATAGCCATGTCATCCACAGGTCAGCAGATAGATAATTAGAAAAATGAAGAGGGTTGTATTGAATCCAATTCTAAACACTGTAATTTAAAAGCATCAGTTCTGGTTAGACTATACTTTCCTGTAGTTCAGCAAATGCTTCAAAAATTTTATTTTATTTCTACTTCTGTATTTCTTTATGTTTCTGAGCTAAAGTTTTCTTTAGCATTTGATTGCTTATATTCCTCAAGTCTCAAAAAAGGTAGTCAAGGAAAAAAGGTTAAAATTAGAAGAAAAAAAAAGAGAGAGAGAAGAGAGAGAGAGAGAAAAAGCAGGAGATGGAACAATGCTGAAATAAAACAAAGCCTATTTAGGTCTGCAGAACCTAAACTCACTCATTGCAATCAGAGTTCTTTCTTTGGTCTAAATGAGGGTGAATGAGAGTTTTCTTCTAATCTTATTGCCCCAGAAATGACCAAGAATGTTTGTGCTCGACTGTTAAGTCCAGAGATTCTTATTTTAGCTTTTATATGCAGCAACCAGAACATCAGGTAAAATTTTTAGATGACATATAAAGTAAGAGCTGCTGTCGTCAGCTGCCTAATGGGTGAGCACTAAGTCACACAGTTCTCAGATGTGCACAGAGATAGAGCAAGAGACATAAAGACATGAGCATAGCCAGAAAGATTTCCACCCAATATAAAGTAAAAGTTTCCACAAATGTGTCCAGACAGAGAAACAGATTAGCACAAGAATTTGAAAAATTCTGCCCTTGGAGATATTCAAAATTCAATCAGACATGGATTTGAGAAACTTAGTTTAATATCAATGTCAGCCCTGCTTTAAGAGTCAGATGACCGCCAGAGCTTGCTTCTGATATAAGTATTCTAGGCTTCCAGCTTTCTTTTATTGATCTATTTCACACTATCTGAAGAAAAAAATCCACTTAAATAAAAACACAAATACTGCAACATATTAAAAAAGGAGTCATCATTAAAGTGAAAATAATACTCATAATTACTGCAAGTTATATGAGGTGAATGGCATAAATTAGTTGTTCTCTTAAATACCAGTAAGGTAGCAGTAGGCAACTAAATTGAACTTCAGCAGGGGTAATAAAGTACCTGTATTTCCTATAGAAGAAATATTGGAGAGGGGACGCTATACCTCTGAAGGCCATCAGACTCTAAGTGCAACTTAGAGTCTTAAGTGCAAGCACTTGTCATGCACACAAGATCAGATTTAATTGTGAAATTAGGTGCTTTGACCCATGGATTATCCTGAAAATTCAATCTCTTGAGGAGAACCTCTTCAATTAATGCAAACTGAGTGTGTGAATTGCCCTGTTGTATTCCTTTCTATGAATAACACTGATATCTTAATACCACCTATCTGATTTCAGTGAGTATGGTTCACGAGTAACTGAATGTCAAGGAAACATCTAGTTCAGACAACCTCTGTTCTTTCCATGTCAGCTACCTCAGTGCAGCAAGTAATAAGGTAGCAAGCAGTTTGTTTTAATATTGTTGAACAGAATTTTGATCAAAATCTATCAAAGTAGTTATTTGAAGTTGGCTGCTTATTTCTTTGAGATTTTTGCCAAGTTCTTTATTTTTTAAGAAAATTTATTGTATATTTTTAATAATATATATGTTTATATATTAATATATATATAATAATATAGCACACGTGGTGTACAAGTTTACATGCGGTTACAGACTTGTTCAATATAGATATGTAGTCAGTGGATTTTCATGATATGATCTAATAACTCCAAGTGTTTTAACAAGTCTCTCAAGCCTTTCAAGTTAACTTGCCAAGATATACTTTTCCATTGAGGCAGAATGCATTATACAGCAATAAGCTAACTGCACCAGCAAACTAGAAGGAAACATGTTTTGATAGTGATAGAAAGGAAGATGAAAAAATATCAACATAGAATAGAGAAAACAGGCTGGAGATTCAACACACTCATTGTTGGCTTTGTTTGTACTGGACCTATGCCCAAAAAAATCTCTGGCATGCAAAAACAAATATAAGAAGTAGCTTCAGTCAGAAACTGATGATCTCAGACTGCTTTCTATGCTACCTTAATCTGACCTTTTTCTCATTTGACCATTGATCTTCTATGCTTTTTTCTTTTTTTTTTCTTTTTCTTTTTTTTTTTCTTCCCACAATCTAACACTTCAGCCACTTTACATGTATTACAATGTTCCTCTCCTTAGTTCTTCCTTATTCCATTCTCAAAAGAGCCATTATCACCTGGTAATTTCAAATATATGCGCATATATGTAGGCTTTTACTTTTTGTTATAAATAACAGCAACTAAGCAACAACTACCCACACCAAATCTTTACTATGAAGAGAAATTATGGTAGGAGAAGGATTATAATAATGCATGATTATACCTTGTACCAAAATATAATAGTAATGGTATTGGTAATGAGGAAGAGGAAGATGAAGCTGATGTTCCCAGATTGCTGAAGGTAAATAGCTGATAAATAAAAGCATGAAAAAGTCGGTAGTTTTGAGTACTGAAAAGACTCAAAAAAAATAGTCTTGAATTGTTATCTCAGGTCAATTAAAACTCGAAAGAGAAAAAGCATAAAAGCATAAAAATAGAACAGGATTTTTTGATCATTACCTTTTATGAAGTGTGTATTATTTAAAAAAAAAAAAAAAAAAAAAAAGTAGTGTCTATAAAAAGAAACCAGGAAAATATTTTGGGGAAGATTTTTCTTTTCCTTTGTGCAGAAGTGTTTAACTCAATGCTGGAAAAGAGTAACAGAAATGATCACATACAACAGTGATTTAAGAATACATGGTTCATCAAAAATAAAAGCATACCACTTTTTTTTGTGGTCCGCAAAGTTTTCAAAATGAAGGTGTTATAACATAAACACTTACTTTAAAAAAACTGATTGCTTTAAGAACGGAGGTATTTTACATGGTACTGTTGGTACTCACCTCTAAAATATCAACATATAAAATTATTGATGCTTCAGTGTAACTTAGATTTTCCTCAGTAATAATTTCTCCTTCTGTGCTTAACCCAGGGCTTGTGAGAAGGCAATAATAAATAATCACATCCATACAAAAAAACAAAACCTAGTAAGTATATTAAAAGTGCTGATTCGTGATTCTTTTAGTGTATTTGGAAAAAGACTGGGCTGATCTTCACCGTCAGAGCTCTAAGCAGAGCAGGGTGTGTCACTACAATATTTATTTTACCCAGGTTTTCAAAATTATCAAAATACCACTTCTTTAGGCAAACGTTTAAACCAGAAAACCTGTAGGAATTCAACAAGGGTCACCGTTTATCAGCTGATACTACTATCTTGTAAGTTTTCTAATTCATAGGTCCAGTTTAGTTTCCCTAGGCAGAGAAGTGGTCTTGCACAAGGACTAAGTTGGCATCTTGCTTCTGCAAGACAGGCTATCAGCTTTTGCTGAATACAGAACCTTAACTTTCAGTTTCATAGATGCTCAAAGTCTTTCTTTCTCTTCTCATAACAGCAATGTGGGGATATCTTGACAACCGACTGGGTGAAATTAATATAATACATTTGTTTACCTAAAGTAGCTTGGCTAGAGCAAGTTTGGGAAGCAGTGGAAAGCAATGAAAATGCAGTGAAACTTTGTCAGCATAAGTTTTATATCTAATAAATACCCACAGACCAAGACACAGTTTTCTGGCCTGCTCTGAGGCTGGTGCTGCCCTAGTCTCCACTTCTTTGCTACCCACACTGTTTCAGATATGCCTGTGCCTACTATAATCATACCTCCTAAACACTGGTGCTGCATTTATTGAAAGGTAAAGTTCTAAAACAGACTGTATCAGGCAGTGCTTCACTTCAGCTTTCCGAATTAGAAAAAAATTAAGTCACCCGTAGAACAGTATGATGAAGAAGACACTCATATCATTCCTGTGAAAGCAGAATATCTTAGGCCAAATCTCATGTGCTTGCATGCAAATGAGTATAGCATGGGAAACAAACAAGAGAAAATGGAAAACATGTATGAACAGTTCTAGATGCAAGGTCTTATTAGGACCATAGTCATGTAATGGAATACGTCTCATGATAAGAAGGCCACAATGGATGGATACAGGCTCTTCAATAAGAATGGGACAGGAAGAAAGGAAGAAAGGAAGAAAGGAAGAGAAAGAAAAAGAAAGAAAGAAAGAAAGAAAGAAAGCATTGTACTCTGCAAAGCAGCAAGCTCATATGCATAGAGCTTTATCTTGGAACAGATAAACAAGCTAGTAAAGATCTTATTGATAAGGATCAGATGGCAGAGAAACTTGGATGAGTCATAGTGGCATCATGGTGGACCACCTGATAAAGAAGCAGATGAAAGCTTGCATATAAAAGTAAAAGAAGCCTCACTGTTGCAAGTGCACAACTCCCCATAATCTACAGAAATGGGAATATGACAGAAAGCAAGCAATCCTGATTTATGCAGTGTGTTTATAACAATTTCTAGACAGGCCAGCTGACTAAAGAAGAAGGTACTATTCTGGACTTTTCATTCACAGATAATAAAGAACTGGTCAAGAATGTAAAGCAGTAATTAGTGAATGGTGGAATTTAAGATCCTGAGAGAGATGAAGGAGATGAAGAGCACAATTACAACTCTGGACTTCTAAAGAGCAGATTTAGCCTTGTTCAGGGATTTGGTTGGCAGAAGCACGTGGAAGACTGCTCTGTAAGGGAAAAAGACCCATCAGAGCTAGCTGCTCTTCAGAGGCAACTTCCTCAAAGCACAAAAACTGTCCATTTCCAAAGTGCAGAAAATCTAGTTGTCATGGCAGAAGGTCAGTATGGATGAACAGTGAACACTTGACTGAAATCGAATACAAAAAATGAAATACTTAGAGGTGGAAGTGGGGATAGACTATGTGAGGGGAACATAGAAATGCTGCCCAAGGAATTAGTAAAGTCAGAACTGAAACTAGGAAGGGATGAGCAAGCAGGGTTTCTGTAAGTATACAGGAAGTAAATGGGAAGCAGAGGGAAATTGATCCCATTGCTCAGTGGGGCAAGAGACCTACAAATAACAGGTAAAAGACCAGGGTATTTAGACCTGCCTTTGTCTTGGTTTACTGATAACTTCTGCTCTCAGGTTTACCAGCTGGTAGCAGAGTCTGTGGGAATTAAACCATTACTCACTTAAGCTGGGCATACACAAGTCAGTAGGATGACATTGGGTGTATCTAAGGGAATTGAGAAAACTAACCATACCATTGCAAGACTTCTCTCTGCATTCATAAGGTCATGACAACTGAGATGACTGAAAAAAAAAAAAAAAAAAAAAAACAGAAGTCACGCTTCTAGAAAGAATATAGAGGACACTTCACGCCAGTTAGCCTAAGGCTGATCTCTAGGAACACTGTAGAACAAATCTTTTGGAAAGATATATCCAGGCACACGAAAGACAAAAGGAAAGTGGATATAGCAAACCTGGAATGACAATGACAATGTTTGCTATATGACAATGACAACACCAATGTTAAGTTGTGCCTGACCAACTTGTTTGCCTTTCTTATTGAGACAGATGGCATGGAAAGAAGGGAGAATAAAAGATGATATTCACTTTAGAAAAGCCTTTGTATTTTTATTTCTGAATTGATGAATTATGGACTGAATTAATAGACTGCAAAGTCTTTGTGTGGTGAGGGAGGAGAACTAGCTGGATAATCAGGTGCAAATAGTTATGATCATCAATATGAATTCCAGCTGGTGGACAGTGTCTCGAAGTATTTTAGGGGGACTTACAGTAGGACCAATACTGTTCAATATCTTTATTAATGGCCTAGATCATAAGACAGAATGCACCCCCCCACCAATCCTGTGGACAATACCAAGTTGTGGCTGAGTGATTAATATCCTAGAGGGCTTCACTGCTTTTCGGTGAAGCCTTAACAGAATATAATAGTTGAAGTGACTAGAAGTTTGTGAAGGTCAGCAAAAGCAAAAGCAAAATTTTCATATAGGATAGAACCCCATGCAACAGTGCAGTCTACAGGCTCTGTGGTAATAAAGCAGTTTTGCAGAAAATAATCAGGGGCCTTGGTGGACAAAAAGTCGAACATGAATCAGCAGGTGTCCTTGAAGCAAAGAAGGCCAGAAACGTACTGTCCAGTAAGTTAAGGGATTTTTCCTTTCTATTATAATGAGATGTATGCAGTTGCACCTGGAGTACTGCATGCAATTTTGGATTCACCAGCAGCAGAATCAATCCAGCAGAGGGCTGCCAAAATGATTTGGTGGTAATTGCTATTGTAAGAAAAAA
This sequence comes from Nothocercus julius, assembly GCA_013398735.1. Classification (NCBI taxonomy): domain Eukaryota; kingdom Metazoa; phylum Chordata; class Aves; order Tinamiformes; family Tinamidae; genus Nothocercus; species Nothocercus julius. The sequence continues at coordinate 306,557 of VZSV01000139.1, forward strand.
AACATAAAACATCTTTTTTTCCCCCCCTCTATCTAGCTGCCAGTTCTATGCATTCAGTCTAAGCCTGAATAACCACAGTAGGTTCTTTTTATCTTCTGCAGCAGTGCTATCAGATTATGCTCTTTACGATCTCCACTAGACCACTAGAATAGACAGTTCTTTCCCAGATAAGTCAGTTCAGCAGGGCTAGCAAAGTAAAAAGCTGTAGTATCTTTTGTCACAAAGCATTGTTGACAAGAGTTATTTAGAAGTCAAAAGAGAAGATCTGCAGCATTAGCAAGAACTCCTCCTACTTAGAGGAGATTTACTTACTATGGGGAAATTAAAAGAAAAAAAAAATGTGTAGAATACTTTGCATTGCCATATTAGCAATTGCACTGGGTTGATAGCTTAGACCTAAATATAACTTGTAGAAAGAGTAGGAGGCATACAAAAGCCTCCTATAAGCTTTATAAGCTAAAGCCATAAAAATGAGAAAAGTATTTTTGTTTGTTGTTTTTTCTAAGAAATTATGGAGTTTGTAACACCTATTAGCTTGAGGACTCAAGTGGAAAATTGCAGGAGGAAATGTTCTAAAATCCTAATACAGAAAGAGCAAGCAGGAAAGAGACAACTGCACAACTGAGGTTTAGCTGCATCAGGAATAGTGAGCATCTTACAGTTTAGCCGAACAACAACATTTGTCCTACTTGTAGTGACTTGGCCATGTAGTAGTCAGTAAATAATTGCTGTGTACTCTTAAATTTGGTGCATGATACCTGCAGAGTCTTTCTGCATATAGAAAACCTTGTATAAACAAAAGCGGCTCAGCAAAGGGAGGTTCACGATATCTTGTATCAGGTGAAATGAACTTGAGCACTTGATTGAGGAGCTTATTAAACTCAATAAAGCTTATTCAAACAAGTAAACCTAAGGCTGGAAAACTAATCTCTAGATCTGAAAATAAGACCTGCAGTCACATCCATTATATTTAAAAGAATGAAGCAAATAAAAAACAGTTTTTCCCCTTCCTCAGATCTGAATTTCCCTACCCGGGAACTAGAAGGTTTACTAACTTTCAGACCAAATGAAAAACAACACATTAACTCCAGGAACAAAAAAAAAGTTTGAATTCAAATGTGAATTCAAATCCAAGCTAACATCACATTATAGATATAACAGAGCTCCATGCTCTCCACTGGTAGAGTTTCCAGCTCTCTTGCTATTCCAGCACAATGGTAAATTCTGGACAAATTTCCTGGACAAATTCCTAGACAAAATCCATAGCTACTTTACTTTCAGTGACTTTTCTTTAAAATTCATCTCATAAATAAACATGATAACATGGTAATCTTCAACATTATTTCCACTGCAGACAAATTTTGAACTGTCTCTTGATGATCATGTGAAGGCATCTGCCTTCTTGGTCTATGTGGTAATTTGTTTCCTTTACTCTCAGAAACAGACTTTGCATTGCTGCTTGGCTACCTGAACTCCTGGGTTGAATTTAGGCACATATGACAGTGTAGTGTGACTTAAAGGAATCTTCTATAAATTAAACACAAACCCAAAAGTTTTGTCCCATCTGTAAAGCAAGAAGAAAGAATACACACAGTAACTAAAAATGTAGAAATTATTTGAGAAAAAATACAAAAGGAAATGCTATTTATATTAAAATAAATTTAAAATGCTTGCTATCACTTTATAAAGAAATGATATCCTGACTTAGCCATTCAAATCTTATATTGTAATTTTTTTATGTCAGTCTGTTCCTGTATTAGTTTTGCTTAGGTTAAGGTTACCATCTGTTACAATTTCCGTTACAAATAGGATAGAGATAGCCTTATATTCCTAGAAGAATGCTTGTCACTTTGGGCTTCTTAAAGCTGTAGAAGAATCTGTTTCCCAGAGATCACACAGGATGGTTTTCTGGGAAAGCATTTGGATCCCTCTTGAGGTCTGAACATGCTTATGCAGTGCTGTGCTAAAACAACACTGTTCATACTTGATCATAGTTTCTGTTCATAGTTTCTGAAATGCTATGGGAAATAGCCTTTTAAAATCAAGACTCTTGTATTAACACCCTCAGAAGCTTGGCTCTGTATCCTGGAGGGAGAAATACTATACCTCCTCTCAATGTCAGAACCAAGAATAACATCATTACAATGACCTTCTTTGTTTCTTTCATCTACTAATGTGACAATGTCATGCAATCAAGAGCATACAAGCAATGTATTAGTGTAATACAAGAAACAGAACAACAAATTTTCGGTGCCCTCTGAGTCCGTCAATGGCTTTGTCCAGAAATAATAGATCCGGGAACCTTTCTTAGTTAGAAGTCGTATGATATTTCCTAATGCCAACCTACCACAGAAACACTGAATCAGCCTTCTGGAATTTAACAGGCTGGATTTGTTATTCAGTACTTGGACCAGGCTGTGGGCCTGCCAAGTCAAAGCTACATTTCAGTCTCAAGCTCAGATTAGTCTGTATGAGGAGAAGAAAGCATTAATAAAATGTGACCAAAAAAAAAAAAAAAAAAAAAAGTTTTGGCTTTAAAATTTTTTTTTTTTTTTTTTTTTTTTTTTTTTTTTTTTTTTTTTCCCGTTGTCTCCCCTCAAGGAAGAGAAAGCAATATTCCAAGATTTAGGGAAAAAAAATCTACTGCCTGTGTAATACCATGATTTCTTAACAAGAAATTTTCTATTCAACAACAATCTCTTTTCAAATATATACAGGAAATTACTCTGTGATGTTGGCTTTACACAAAGGGTTAGTCAGAAGAGGCCTGGTTTCCACTAAGACTGAGAGTCTGACTTTAGGAGCAGTGTATACGATCTCTATCCTCACTTCCTACACCTGCCTTTAACATCTCTTTATAGGCTACCCAGACTTCACATAAAGGCACAAAGATCAAATTTTTGTTCCCCATCTTCCAGAGCAAGCATCTGAAGAAATATGAGGAATGATTAGATGGTGAAATATGCTCCTAATTCAACAAATCTCCAGGGGCAAGCTGGCACAGGAGGATGGCATCACTCAGTGTTGGTTTAGGATTTCAGCAATCTTTTTTTCTCTCTTGCAGTTAGGAAAGAATTACAGCTCACAGCTCCTTCCCTACAGAGCTCCCATAGAGAGTGAGCAATGCAGCACAAAACTCCAGCACAAGAAGAGTAGGGGGTAAGGAGACTGTATTTCTTTCTAAACCTGGCTGCTCTCATGCATTTTAGACCATCTCAGAGGATAGAAGATTTCTGTCAAACTTGCAGTTGTTCCTTTGTGCTTCCCTATAGGCCACTGTGCTAATCAGCATCTCCACCAAACTACATGCTGCATCTTTACCCCTATATCAAAGTTTGGAAGCAGGAATTTTCACAGGAACTAGAACTACAGCTGTTCCACAGAACGGTGGCCTCCAGGAAATATTCTTTTTTTTTTGCCTGTTTCAAGGCTTCACTCTAGGCTCTGTTATGGAGCGTAAAGATGTGGGAGGGAAGATTTAAACTTTAACATATAATCACGAGTTTAAAGTACAGTTTCACCTCAGGCATATAATAACAAGCCTTTTGCATGTGACAGACTTCCTACTACTCAATTCAAAAAACTAAAATTCAGTTCATTAATCATGAGCTTGTTTTTACATGTTTTTACATTTTATTCTGATTGCCTAGTGAAAGCACATTTTTTTTTTAGTTAGACCTGAAATCTGTTCAGATGGGAATGTTTATCTAATCGGCTGAGAATATTAGCACTATTATTAGCACTAAAAATAAATTGAAGTTCTGGCTGTTGGATATGTGCTCAGGGTAAGGAACAGGAAAAAGGAAAGGAAAGGAAAGGAAAGGAAAGGAAAGGAAAGGAAAGGAAAGGAAAGGAAAGGAAAGGAAAGGAAAGG
>VZSV01000139.1:325455-340262 GCA_013398735.1 Nothocercus julius
TTTATATATATTATATATATATATATATATAAACATTTCAGACTCAAATGAAACCAAACTAAATCTTTTTATGAGCTCTGCAATGTTTAGTTAGGTGTTTGCTGTTACTATTATTCATTTTGCTTTCCTCAATATTTTTTAATCTGGCCAAGAGAAGCAGAAGTGCTAAAATATGATAAGAAAAAGCTATTTTCACTACTTTCAAACTAGCTGGCACCAGGAGAATAGCCTGTTCTCAAAAGCTTTCCAGACCCAATTTTTGCAGACCTCAGGGATTTAGAGAGCTCAGATAGCTCAGTGAAGTTACTTGCATGTATATGAATTTAAACTAAGTTCTTGAACCTTTTAATTTTTTGCCCATTACTAACTCCTGCTTATTTTTTTCTGCATCTTTTTTTATATGCACAAGCAAGCAAGTATTGCTCTGTCCTTTGTCTAAATAAAACAAAAAAAAATGTTAAAAAATCAATATCTATACCAATAGAAACTCAGCAACGTAAGTGACAAATACTGGGAAAAGTTTTAATAGAGCACTGAGTGTTGAATTTACAGAGAGAAAAAGAAAATTGCTCGTATATACAAGAAAGCACAAATTAATTAGTAGAGCATGCCAAACTAGCAGGGCACAAATCAAGATTCCTTTCAAAACAAACAGTTTAGAAACAAACCCTAGTCACAGCCTTTACCAAAATTTATTGTTCAGAAGGCGATATAAAGTATACAGATCATAAAACATTTTTTAAAACCACTAAATAGATTGCTTGAAGGTTTGCAGAAGTTCATGGCAAGGAGCTCACTACCATGCAGGCTTTTCAAACTTGTGAATTGTTGACCTTGTGACCAAAAATGGGCCTCTCAGGCAGTGGCTCTTGAATTGCAATGCTAGTTTTTATGAAACAATAGTTTTAAGCCCAGTAATCACAATCTGACTTAAATCAGTTCTCACTCTAAATATTTTGTTACGGGCAATGACATAAAATAGTCAGGAACGTCCTGGATAAAACTGCTCTGCTGAATGACAGGGGTGTTTAGTGGGGAAGCAATCAGAAAGTTGTTCAAGTCCCCAAGTATTGGGGGTATCTGGCTAAATTGTTAGATGAGAAAAAACAAGTTTTCTTATGAAACTCATAAAAGAGAGAAATATTCTCTGTAGACTCTAAATATCAGAGTCCAAAATTCTTCAGCTAACTGACAGTGTTGGATCATAGTCTATCTTCGAATAAAAAATGAGTGAGCATTTCTCACTCCATGATACCTCTGAATATGTGTAAATCTTTTTTTTTTTTTTTTTTTTTTTGCAATTTTAGAGTGAAGTTGACTCAGTGGGAGCAAAAAGCTTAGGAACCAATCATTCTCCTTAACTTTATGGACATTACTGAGATTCCTGCTGCACCACCCATTGCTTCACCAAAACAGTTGGGATGGACTGTTTAATCTGCAGCAAAAGTTAAGGAAGTTGAAGTTAGGAAGGCGGGGACAAGGTGTTGGATTGAAATTGAGCCTCGGAAGGAAAAGTGTTCCCCTAAGTATTTGCTTAACTATTTGTCTTGCTTTTGTTTAATTTGTTTTTGTTTGGTTTTCTTTCTCCTTACCTGAATCATAATAAAATAATTAGGTTAACTTGCAGTAAATTAAGTGAAATGGCCTGAGTTGAGATTGCTTTGTCCCCACATGGAGAATAAACTTCTCTGGCCTTCACTAACCTGGAAGGAACCTGAATGGCTCCAAATGTAGAGGAAGAAGCGTCAGAAGAAGGTACAGTTAGGACTGTCTCCATCCTCCCTGAATGTGATAGGTAGGGAAATAGGAAGAAACTCAATTCGTAGAAAGGATATCCATTTTATAGTGGCAACTGCCATCTAACTACCATCTTTCATCTCCTTATTGCTCCAAACATCTCATTTGCTCATTTATTGCCTGTGGATTCTTGTTATTTCTGCACTATGAGGCAGCCTTTCTTCCAGAACTGGCTGTCCTAGTTTAAGCCACTTTAGTTTAAGTCCTAGTTTAAGTTGCACTATACACCAGCTCTCTCCATTGCTTCACCATGCCCAGTATAACCAGTGGCATCTATTCTGTTATGTCAGATCTCAGAAAGGCATCGGGCAGCATTTTTGTTCATCCTCGGAACTGGGAAAGATATGATTAACTAAACTGGCTCATTGGATACATGGTTTTGTTTATTTCTGCCACAGATTCCCTGATAATGGACTGCATCCTGCTAATTGATAAGGGAATGATGGTAGGACAGTACTACTGAAAAGGATAAGAATTCTACAAAAACATGTGTGGCACTGGCTCACACAGCACCAAAAAAATATGGAGAGATTAAAATTAGCCCTTCATTCCTTGTTTCTCAGGACTATGAAATTTTTAGTAATATTGGGAATAAAATTATTGATGCTCAGCATTTAATATGCTTGATTCTCTTCCACAGCAGCAAATGTTCATAGAAATATTCCCTTTTCTCAAATGAACTTTGGGTTGATAAGTTTATTAATATATATGAGAAGCTCAGATTATACGGAGCTGGCAACCATAAAAAATAATTTGTTGGAGGAACTGTGTTTGTTTTACCTCTCTCTGATAGCATAGTTGTAAAGACTATGGCTCTGGTTCTGATCTCACTTAGATGCTTGTAAATCTGTTCTGTTTTCGCAGCCATGAAGCTATTGGTGCAAATAAATTGGTGTTACCAATTAGGTATTAGAATTAGGTGTTACCAGATAAATACTCATCTATTCTAAGCTTTTGTGGATCAATTCCACATTGGAGACACAAGTGTGACACCATATGTTATACCAGATTAACATCTGCTCTTATTATTCTTTTTTTTTTTTTTTTCTTAAATCATGCCCAGTGAAAACTCCTTTTAACACCTTTTCCTTTCTCATCTTTACCCTCATTTTTATTATATGATGGCCTATGTAATGTTGTGGGAAGAACCTGGTCAAGACATCCTTATCCCTTCACATACCAACCTGTAGTTTCATACACCTTAGGTATAAAGGAGATTTCTTGTTCATTATGAGATTACATGAGAAAAATGACTAAGGTGATAAGTGTTGATCTCAAGTTATTTGAAGTCAGTGGGAGTATTGAACCGATTTCAGAAGAATTTTTGCATCATTCCATAATGTAACAAATCTAAGAGCTGACTGATTTCAAACACTTTGAATGGCCAGCAACATGTAGAATAAGTTTTATCCTGAAGGGAGATAGTTTATTATGACAGCAAGGACTGACAGTAGTTTTGATTGAATCTTGGCATCAATTTAACATGAAAAGAAAATGATTGCTTTCTTTAATCTCCCCTTAGAATAGTACTTCTGTATTGTTTACTTTCTTGTTCCTTAATAACAAACTCACCGCTTAGGTGGGAAAAGTGTATTCCATTTGTTTTAAGTTAGTATTATAATCTTGTATCTTGAGTTTTCTTATTCTATAACATCATGGCCAACCACTTGTGGAAATTATAATTTGCATTGACTATGGTCTTTAGAGACAGACAATTACACACTGTGGCACTATTTTTCTCTGGTCAAGTCCTATGGACGGTAAAAAGCACTCTGATGGTATTTCAGAAAACAGAAGAAAGAATATATAAATCAGTGAACTAACCCCAACCTGCCAATGGGAAAGAAAGCTTATACACTCAGAATGTTGCCAATATTGCTGTCCAGTTACACTAAGTGCTTAATGTTCCAGCCTCTATCTGTGGTAAATATACTGATATTTCTGTTTGGTTTGTATTGTGCTGTTTTAAGTCTTTGATAATGCACCAACAAACATGCTTCAGTATATTATATAGTGCAAAAAATAATAACTTTACTATTTCATATATTATTTTGTAATATTTTTAAAATATTGTTTTCATTTAAATGGCTGTCTGGCCATAGCCAAAATATCTAGGGATGCTCCTTTTCTATATCTCATTCATTTATGACTTTATCCACAATATGCACACAGATTTATGTCCCTCAGAATAGAATATAGCACAAGATTACACATAGAAACCCAATATATTAAACTGTGTTTTTTCAAGCAGAGGAGGAAACTGAATCCACACTGGTGTGTAAAGCAGAAGGAAAAACATATTGTAATCACTAGACAACTTTACTAAAGTAAAGCTTATCTTTCACCTATGTTTTGAGATAGTGAAACTTTCCTAGCTCTCTGAAAGAAAGGATGCAACTGCTAATGGATCAGGAAATGGTTTATTAAACCTTAGAGACAACTTCAGAATGCGATTTTGGAACCTCATCTATATTCAGCCTTTCCATATACGCTAGTGTTTAAAAATTATTTCATATTTTGTTTGCTGAGCATGCTGATTTGTTCTGGATCCAACTGTGTTATTTCACGGTCTCTGTTCAATCTGTAGGGAGCTCAGATGGAGGATTTCACCCTGCATGACAATTGTCAGATACTGTGTCTTCAGAGACAGTTGCTTGATACTTTCATTTGATTCAGTCTTCTATCTTTACCTGATTTTCTTAACCACCCTGAACATTCATGATAATTTTTTAATCATACAGTTCAAAATTAGCAATGCTGACAAAGAAATGACTTACTTATTTTGTTAGTTGAATGTTGCCTTTTCTATAGTTTGTGAGTTTCTGGACAGAACCAATGTGCAACAATTGTAAAGGTGGAACTAAAGAGAGAGTACAGCTGATACCTAGCATGTCCAGATATTAAATTAGCCTCCATTCTTCCCAAGGAGAATATGACATCTGCTGAGGGGTTGTAAGTTTTAAAAGTCAATATGATCAGCAATAGATATTTCATAGGAAAAGCAAACTATTTTAATAAGAATGATCCATCAGCCCTACAAGAAGTGATGTCCAAGGCAGCAGCCACCTCACCAGTTAACACAGGTAATAGACACACAAAAACAAAGTCTGTGGACCACACTAAAAGAATCATCTTTCACAGAAAGAGATAGAGAAAGATGTACTTTGGCTGTAAATATCAAATCAAGGGAAGCAGATAAAAATGATTAAAAAGGAGATAAAATATATGACAGCATCATCAGACAGAGAGAATATTTGATGAAATGTAGAGATAAACACAGACCTCAAAAAAGTCTTTAGAAAGCAGGAAAGTATAGCAGCATGAGCCTAAAATTATACACTTCTGAAAGGGGGAATATTTGTGTCAGGAAGGTTGTATATAAGCTGTCAGTTCCTACAAAGATTTTTCAATTATATTTTTGAAAGATAAGTCATGAAAATAGACACATTCAGCTATATTTAATAGTACTATGCAAAGTAAACACTTCAGTACTTGCTAATCTTTACTTGTCCTTTCGGTCAGTGGGAAAACAAAAAGAAGGTAAAAATCACATTAGAAAATCCTCACTCAAGAAAACTGGCTATTTTGGTAAGTATCTCAGCTCAGAAGTTTTAAACTTCATTACTAAATGCAGAGCTGAGACAAGTATATAGATCAAAAAAAAAAAAAAGGAATTAACGATCTTTTGAATTTATAAAGGGCAAAAATCCTTTTCAAGTTTTTTTTTAAGAACAAGCTAAAAAGAATCCATTTGGGAATAATAGAGACTTGTAAGCAATGTGTGACTGTTATATGTCTGTTTTCCACTGTTCCTTCCATTCACAAAGAAGTAAGCCTTTGGGCATCTAAGTGCTTTGCAGTAATTATTCCCAAATGTTTGGTATTTATGAAAAAATTCAATTTACTGTAGAGGATATTTCATTTAACTTCACTACAAAGGCATGTCACAACAGTACATTCTTACATTGCTATAATTATCTGCCTATCACTGATTCTGTTTTTCTCATAGGCAAGTCTCCGTTGCTCCAGGCTGAAATTTTGCATTAGGACTAAAATGGGAATATTTCTCCACATCTAAGAAACCCGACGTCATTCGGAAATCAGATCAGATCTATGCTGCCTTTTTGAACAGAAATTCTACATCAAACCCATGATATATTTTAATGACCCCACTGTAATATGCCAACTCTCAAACAATGACCAACAGTAATAGGCAAAGTGCTGGTACAGCTGATTCAGAAACTCTAAGGAAAATGGGTTTCATCACCAGCAATACAAGCTAGGCAGTGGGCAGCCTTTCCACGGAAAGTGGCCTGAAGCCTGCATAAGAATCACATGAGCTGCAGCTCCTGCTTCAAAGAGACCAGTGGAAGCGGATAGACCCATGGCTGCCCACAGTGCAACTGCAGATGCCAACCACAGTGCTGGCACAGGTCATCATGCCTTCAGGTCCTCTCACTCAGCTCCATTGAGATTTTCCATTGGCATAGCAAGGTATTGGAATCTTCTGTGGGGAGGAATGAATTGTAAAAGCATTCACATATAAATGCCAAGTTCACAAATACTTTGTTTGAAAGGTTATTTTCACAAAGAAATCTTTGCATAAAGACTCTCTTAAGGATATTGATAAACTGTTCCTGCTTCTAAACCATAAGGCTTTCTTTACCCAAGTGAGAAGAAAGAGTGCTGATAAAAATTGCTTCTTACGTGATATAATTAACATTGGCCACCAATGACTTTGAGGATTTTTTTCATAACACGGGGGAAATCAAATATTGATTTTTTAAGCTATTAAGCATAGCAATTAATTCACATAGTAGTTTAGTTCAACAGCTGGAAGTACTTTAGTCCTACATGCCAGAATCTACGTGCCTTAACAGTAGAGAGAAAATGCTCTTGAGTAGGAAAATTTTGTTAATTCCTAAGAAGTTGATGCTTGGAGCTGGAACCCAAATCTACTGTTAGTCTTGTGTGGCTTACCCCTTTGAACTTCATGCCTTTGAACATTAAAGCTCAGATATTCATTCAGATATTCAAATCTATCTAAGCTAACCGACATGCCTAAGTTGAAGGAATCATCTTTGGAAGTTTCCTCATTAGTAGGAGATAAACACCTTAATAGTATTTATTATTCAAGTTTTAGATGAGGGCCTTAACTTATTAGGCCATTCAGGGCCTAAGTCAACAGGACACATGCTAAGAATACATATCCCATAAGAAAATAACTTACCATTAAATAAGATAAAGTTGTATTAATTGAAGATTAAATAATCACAAGGCACATAAAGACCTAATTTTGACTACATAAATCAGACACTGTAGGTAAAAAACATGGTCTGGAGGAAAGAAGGTGAGTCCTAAAGTGATTCTGATTCCTGAACTATTCTTTGTAAGTCTGCGATTGAAGCCAAGACAACCGAGTTTCTTTTTTATTATTATTATTAATTTTTTCTGTCACAAGCTCATTAGCTAGTAGTGACAGACTGACTTAGGTTTAAGACTAAGAAACCTTCTGAAGGCTAGACTTTACTATGTTTCGATATGCAAATCTCAGCACCCACAAAATAAGAGACAATTCAAGAGGTATTGAGCCCTCAAGGTCAATTTAAAGTAACCTTTATTTGCAGGGAAAAAAATTGGTCAACAGTTAGATGTCAAATTTTAGTCAGTGAAAGTTTTTTTTTTTTTTTTTTCCAAAGCATTTAGAAAATAATGGTAAATACTTTACTCATAGATACATTTTTAGACTCAATTTCATCAGTTTAAGAGCTCTTTTGCCCTTGGATGGAAAGTATTTTAGAAGTGATATTTTTTACAAACTTCCAAAATAAAAAGATATCAAGGGAATGTAAAGTTTTTACCTGCCTTCTAGAATTGGCCCTCTTCCCCCTGACTACTATTACACACACAGAAGACTGTTCAACAGCATCAGTAAGGTGAGTTAAGGACAGGCTGTGAACTCGGGCTTCAGCTGTAATTCTGGTGGTTTGCTTTCTTTAGACTTTATTCAGGCCCCTTGGGGGCTATTTTCTAGGCAGCCATGCACAGAATTCTAGACAGCCACACTCGTTTTAATAGACATGTTCTCTGTTTACACACAGTGTTTAAATCTCTTGTTTACAATCATCTATTAGAAGCTCAAAAGTAAAAGGGTTTTATGGTTTTCTTGTCAAGCACTGACAAATATTTTGCCAACAGCGAGCAACTTACACAGCTGTTTTCTCTTGTATTTGTGTAAGTAAGGTCTAATACTACAACTTAATTAGAACTATACATACATGAAATCTGCTAGAATATAATTAAGTCTAAAATATATTTTTTATTATTTGTCAGATGTTTCCTCCACTGCTCAGGTACAATCCACATCATTCTTACTATTCCCAGAAAGTTAATATTCAAACATCCCATTTCAGTAAATAACTCCTGCCTAAAAACAAATATGGTGATGAGAACACAGTTTTTCTACAGATATTTGGGATAACCATTGAGAACTGGGCATACTGAGGTGCAGTTCTGGTCAGGTATATAAAGGAATAGATCATATCCCCACATCCCAAATGCTTTTCTTTTTTTGCTATTTTTTTTTTCTCCTCCATTGAACACAGAGCGTTTAGTTGACTAGCTCAGATATACATTGCTAACATCTACAGCTGGTCAGATCTTAGATTTAACAACTGCTGCATCATCTCGGAATAGCTATCTATGTTGTAGAAACTCACACCAGAGTTGTGAAAAGATCCCACTTGACCTAGGCAAGCCTGCAGAGATGCTACACAGACTACTGGACCAAGTGTACTGTAACAGGAGCACAATGGCATCTTTTTTTTTTTTTTTTTCCCCCAGAATTTTTATATCTGTTTCCATGCTGTGCTGAGCACTTGCCAATGATCCCAAGCTGTCTCAGCTGTTTTTGTAATGCACACTCCGGCATGTCTGCAGGTCTTATTGGTTTAGATGCTGTAAAATGGGAACACAACTTCAAACCCCAACTGGCACAATACATTTTCCCAGCATGGCATCTTTCTTGAAGCCAAATGGGCCGTGTATGAGTATCTGACTCTAGGCAAGTTTGCTCGGTGTGGAAACCGTAGCATTACACCTGTTTTCTAAATTCTGCCAGCCTCCAATTAGCATATATAATAGAGAGCTTACCTTATTGAGATTACATTAGTAGAATGAACAGACCCATGCTGAACTCAGTGCTTTTGGGACTTTGCTGCATCTGGCACTTATACTGGTTCAGGTGTCTCTTCACTCCACTGCAGGCTATGCTATAAATAGACTCAGAGGGACTATAGATGCTATTAAGTCACAAAATGAGGTGTGAAATCAATCCCCCAAAATCTAGGTGGAAAGCATATGAAACACCATAATCAGTTCTCACTCGAAACTGATGCTGCTATGTCATGTTTTCAGATGACATAAAATCATCTTGTTACATAGAATGAATGGTTAGTTTACTGAAAAAGGAGATACGTATCAACTTCTCAGCATGTTTTGACTAATTTTATCAGCAGATATGTCTATTTAATAATAATATGTCTTTTTAATATGTACTTTTCCTTTTTTTATTACTTTACAGCTGATATGCTTTAACTGATTAAGGAGAGATGGATTTCTTCATCCATCTGTCTTTTGATGCCTTTTGGTTTCTCTCAATCAAAGCACAAGAGAGATTTTATTTACCACAAAATTAACAAATATTCACAGAAGTGATAGACTGCTAATGAAAAAAAATCCTTTTAGTAACTTATGCATTCAGAAATTTAGATTAACTGTATTCATAATTCATAAAGAAAAAGTTAACATTTCCATGCTCTTCTACTGTAAGTAATGGATTGAGATTTTTTTTAAATTTTATTTTCCTTTTAATGTATTTGTAATTTGAAGAATATATGACAGGGTATCTATAAAAGATAGGCAAATATCCAATTTATTCTTTAAGATCTTAATATACTGCTAAAATTGAAACAAATATGAACAAAGATGATGGTTTCTCCTAAAGAGGGATAAGAAATAGATGAAAGGATTGATTTTCAGATTGTGTAATTTTTGCCAGATGGAAAAAAGTCAGCAAGGCTAAAGATGATTTGCCAGTCTAAACTCAAAACTTGCTTATCCAACTTCTAACTTAATATTTAAAGATATTGAAAAAAATATAAGAAATTATTCTATAATAGGTTGCAATAAAAACAAAGTATTTTGCAAGAAGGGTAAGCAAACAGGAAAGGAGAATAAGCTCACAAGAAAGGCAGTTATCTAATAGGAGAGGAGAATAAGCTAACAAGAAAGGCAGGTAAGCAAACAGGAATGGAGTTGAGAAAAAATAATATTTGGAAATGGGAAACCAATTTTCAAAACCTACTAAAAATAGCATATTTTAGGAACATTGGTTTGTGACTGAATTCTTTGAGTCAAAAGAGAAAATTGAAATTTAAATGTCACATTTCTCATGACTTTTTGAGCAGTTCACACAGTTACTCACTACATTTTAAGAGTCTATTGTTCAGAGTAAGGATGCAAGTATCTTGGAGATATAGCATAAACAAGATTTGTCAAGATAAGGTGATTTGTTTGTTTGTTTGTTTTCTTGTTTTTTTTTTTTTTCTTTTGTTTTTAGGACCAACATAGCTCACTTGTGGAAGCTTTTGTGATAATGATACTGTGTAAAGCTTTGTAAGACTTGACTGAAGAGAGTGGCTCCGTATAAGGACATTAAGAAAGTCTTCAAGGCCAGTGTACATTCTTCTAGCCATCCCATCACACAGTCCTGTAGGAGCCCCTGAAGTATCTTGTAATACTGATGTAAGTCTGATCAGTTACAAAGCCCATACTTGCCCTCTTCAAGGCTATGCTTAAAGCAATTTCTTTAATGGCCCATGGTCAGTGGCTGAAGAATTCTGGTAAGGACCAGAACTCTTGTTCTTGTTCTTGTTTCTGTTATCATCCATTCATTAGTGCTTGTGTACCCATGGTCCTTGTTTATGTTATTTCTTATATATTGAATAGTGCTTTCACACTGCACATACACTTGACAGAAGGGTAGGATGGGTAAAAAGTTCACAAAACTGCTGAAGTGCATAAGCTCTGCCATTGTGCCAGACAGATGGCAGAAAAGCCTGTCAGAAAAGCAGTGATGAGACTATGGGTGCTTTCCCCAACAACTAAAGGAAGGGGGAGGACATGTAGAAGAAGGATGGTCTGGAAGGAAGCCAATGTCATGCCACTCTTCAAAAAAGGCAAGAGGGAGGATCCAGGCAACTACAGGCCAGTGAAACTCACCTCCATCCCCGGAAAAGTGATGGAGCAGCTCATACTGGCAATTGTGTCCAATGACTAGCTGGATGGATGAGGGGAGAGTGGTGGATGTCATCTGTCTCAACTTCAGCAAGGCTTTTGACACCGTCCCTTACAGCATCCCTCTGGGCCATCTCCGGAAGTATGGGATAGATGAGTGGACAGTGAGGTGGATTAGGAATTGGCTAAATGCCAGAGCTCAGAGGGTGGTGATCAGTGGCACGGAGTCTAGTTGGAGACCTGTGATTAGCGGTGTCCCCCAGGGGTCAGTCCTCAGCCCAGTCCTGCTCAATTTATTCATTAACGACCCGGATGAAGGGATGGAGTGCTCTCTCAGCAAGCTTGCTGATGATACCAAACTGGGAGGAGTAGCTGACAGCCCAGAGGGCTGCGCTGCCATCCAAAGGGACCTGGGCAGACTGGATAACTGGGCAGTGAAAAATCTTATGAAATTCAACAAAGGAGCCAAGTTCACGGTCCTGCACCCGGGGGAAAATAACCCCAGTCACCAGTACGGGCTGGGGACTGACCTTCTGGAGAGCAGCACTGCAGAGAGGGACCTGGGCGTCATGGTGGATGACAGGTCAACCCTGAGGCAGCAGTGTGCTGTCGTGGCCAGAAGGCCAATGGGGTTCTGGGGTGCATTACAAAGAATGTCTCCAGCAGGTCGAGGGAGGTGATCCTGCCCCTCTACTCAGCCCTGGGGAGGCCACACCTGGAGTACTGTGTCTGGTTTTGGGCTCCACAGTTCAAGAGGGATGTGGAGCTGCTGGAGAGAGTCCAGCGCAGGGCTATAAGGATGATCAGGGGCCTGGAACATCTGCCCTATGAGGAAAGGCTGAGAGAGCTGGGCCTGTTCAGCGTGAAGAAGAGAAGGCTGAGAGGGGATCTCATCAGTGTCTCTAAGTACCTCAAGGGAGGCAGTGAGGAGGATGGTGCTGGCCTCTTCTCAGTGGTGGCCGCTGATAGGGCTAAAGGCAATGGCCACAAACTGAATCACCAAAAGTTCCACAGGAACTTAAGGAAAAATTTCTTAACAGTGAGGGTGACAGAACACTGGAAGAGGCTGCCCAGAGAGGCTGTGGAGTCTCCTTCTCTGAAGATCTTCCAAACCCGCTTGGACGCAGTCCTGAGACACATGCTGTCTGACCCTGTGTGTGCAGGGGGGTTGGACTAGATGACCTCTAGAGGTCCCTTCCAACCTTAAGCATTCTATGATTCTATGATTTTTTAAGCAATTATCAGATCTGCAGTATAATAATTTAAATGTAAACAAATATACTACTAGCTGCTGTTGTTCTTAACTCTTCTCGAAACTATAAGATTATTCAAAAAAAAAATGTCCAGGTTCAAGTAGTGTTGCTTATAAGCCAAGAAATACAATTTTGATGGATAAGTAATTTTGGAATATTTGTGACAACTTTCATGTTTTAATCAATTTAGACAGATAATTTGGAATTTATGTACTCAATAATCTTTATTTACTGCTTTAAAGATCCTGATCCAAAACTCTTCACAGTTAATGGAAATATTTCCATGGGTTTTTGGATATATCCTTGATGAACAGAAGAAGCCTGAGAGAAGCAGAACTCCTACTTCGAAGTCATTGTTACAGCATTAGATTCTACTTTCACTGTTTTGACATTTATAGAGTAATAGGATCAAAACCTATAATACGAAGGAGACTGTTCCTTCATTTTGTTATGCTAGGAATATATATACATATATATTTATGTTAAATATTTAGAATGAAACAATGAGTTTCTGAAATTAAAGAAAAAAGCATATATTAATTATAATAGGACCCAAATTCCTTCTTTATTTCTCTAGATTAAAACACATATGAATATTTAACAGCAATCACAGTAGTTTGAATGTGCTGGCAATAGCATTGAACAAAGTAGTTTGCAGGTTTTATATTCACCCCATCACTGTATTTCAGGTATGTTTAGTCCCTTAGGAGCAATCAAGGGAGCAGGAGGTTGTATTTTCAGTGTCACAAGTGGAGATCAGCAGAAGCATCTAATTCAGACATGATACTTCCAGAAAGCAAATTCGTGTATTTTCTGAGGGTGTAACTGCATCCTTGCTGCAGTAGTTCAATGTTAATTATACACACTCCTCTACCTTAGTGGAGCAATAATGCACATTTTCATCACTGAAGTATGAGGACAAATGAACAGTTAACTTGAGAAAATTTATTTCATCCAAAATGAACCTGAAAACTCTCATACATTATACTGACAAGTTTGATAGCATAAATCAGACACTACTTCAAATATGATGGACTCTGAAGGCAGAAAACCTCTGAAATAACCAAGAAAACCCATTACGGGACCATTATTGGTCCAGTAAAACACTATTACTGTTCATCATCCAAGCATGAAACAACTATGAATCCCCTTAATACATAGGAAAGAGGTTTAAAAATACATCTGATCAACACTATGCTTAAAATTCATAAAACATATAGAAAAGAAGTATGCAGTCAATTATTATAAGATTCTGTGATCTTTGAAGAAAAAGAAAGTAGTTAGGATATTCTTAATGAAATATAAAGTATATGTTTCACTTAATCTTTCTTCCTTCTGCTTGTCTGCAAGAATAACTTTTAGATCTTATTTTGTATAAGAGAAAAATATAGTTTTCTTTTAAATATCTTTGAAAATTCAGAGATGAATGAGACAATCAATCAGTTTTAACCAGGAGTATTTTAAATCATTTAATGGGAATTAAAAGCATTTTTTTTTTTTTTAAACTGATATGTTTTTTCTCCTTATCCAAAATACTCTTCATTGTGACTGGGATATCAATTTTTCAGGTATTACCCTTTACAGGAGTAACACTGAATAAATACTTCTTTTTTCAGTGGAAAATGGAGGTAGAGGCAAACGTATAAATTTTACCGTATTTAAACAAAATAAAATCAAGTTACTTATGCCAGCTGCAAAAGAAAAAAAAAAAAAAAAAAAGGAAGCAGTGTTTTTTTCAGTATAAAATAGATTGAATTTGGTGCAAATTACAACTCAGCTGGCACAGGAAAACTAGAACCAAAAAAGCTTAACAATCTCCGGTGTAAGAACTCCTGAAGTAAATGATACTGTCTGCATTTAAAAGAAAAGGACACTGGGCTATGGAAAAAAAGTAAAGCTGAGATTTGTCTCAATCAAAGTTTAACCATTTAAATTTTAGTCTCTGTCCTAAGCAGTTATCTTAAACTGTCTTTTGTCAGGGAGAAAATATAAACACCTCCAGACAGTGATTTTTGTCTTTGCTATGATAAATATCTGACAAAGAAAGGAACTATCTCTGGAGGTATCTGCACCTTATTGTTGATTAAGCAACTACCATAGATAAGATATTAAGATATTAAATGAAATGTATCCCATACTCAGTTGCTTTCTGTATTTAGAGAAGTCAGTGAAGAAGCTTAAAAGGAACAGGATACATGTGGTTTAGCAGAGAATATATAGTGGACAATACCTTTCATATCCAGTAATGTCCATGCATTGAAATTTGATTACTTCACAGAATTAGGTCATTCTTGAAATGTCACATACCTGAAATGATATATGTGAAATGACATTGGCAAGCGATGATTAAATCTGTCTGCATTTAAGTCTATGGTAAAGCTCCCTGACATCAAATTAACAAGAATTACTGTAAATTCCCATATGTCTGAAATAATCACGTGAATGTAGCTTTATATATAT
>VZSV01000139.1:352493-393776 GCA_013398735.1 Nothocercus julius
TCCACAACATCTCTGCTGCAGCATTCTGCTTTTAAATGAAATATGCAGTTCTTCCACAACATCTCTGCTGCAGCATTCTGCTTTTAAATGAAATACAGTTTTTCACAGCCTTAACTTAGGACAGAAATTCATTCTATTTGTGGAAAAGATTAAGCTCTATGGGAATGTCTCTCCCTACACTTTTAACCAGTAAATATAAGTAGAAGGCCCACATGAATATCAGCCATCAGTGCTGAAGATGAAGAGAAATCAGCAGGACAGGCAGACAACAGACAAAAGCACATATTGAATTACCTAATTAAATGGGCAAGCAACTCACAAGTGACCCAGAAAGCGTGTATACTGATGACACAAAAGAAAACTCTTATAATTTCCAGCAGAGGTTTAAATGAAATGATCAGAAACACCAGTACTGGAACTTTGTTGCCTGAAGATCTGACTAGTATTGAAGATACTACTAAGCATATTAATAGAGTGGAAAGACAAAGACAAAATCTCCATTTTGAATTTCTTCAAAGGTATGTTTAATCTTCCTGACTTGCAATCTAGGCCAAGAAGCTTATCTACCCTTAACTTCAGTAGCAGAAGTTTTTGACTTGGATTCATCCTTCAAAGACTTCTTACACGCTATGAGGTTATATCCATATTACTGAATAAAAGAGGGACACATACCGTACATGGACCAGATGTCAAATGGAACAGAAAGCTTTAAGCTCACAGTGTTAACCCATTCTACATAGCATATTTGTTTTGGACAGACCTAGTCAGAATATTGCAAAATGGGGATAGAAACGAACAACAATTTAGTCAGGCAGATGACCAAGGGTCCAGAGGTTAAGCTGGCTATTGACCCACTGTTATTTAACAATAGAGATATTGCCCTGACAACTACTCAAGCATTTCAGAAATATTAATTCTGTAATAATAATTATTTTTCAGTTTTAAAGGTAGCTCTACCTGGGAAATAATAAGGGAGTGTTTTGGGAGATACTTTGCTTAAGAGGCTTCCTTCAGCAACAACAACCACAAAGTTCATCAGATTTGTTTTGCTCCCCCAGATGCTTCCACAGACTCCCATAGCCAGAGTTTCGGATACTCCAAATTTCACTCCATCAATACACCCCTCTGATGGGCTGTGTTGCGGCTATATTATTTCAGACATTTTGAATTAGAAACAGCTATGCAGTATGGAATAGTATATCTGCCCTCAAAGGAGCTAGCTCTGAGCAGTGTGCACACGAGCCATTCTGTACCCCATGGCCTTAGACACAGGGAATTGCTCTGTGAGCAACATAAGGTATTCTGAAGGTGTAAAATGGCTCGTTTAGCTGGAACCACATCAGAGATAAACACTCACATCCCAAGTCATTCATCTCCCAGGACCAGGTCAGATTTTTATATTAGCAGTGCTGGATATTTATACTAGTCAAGAAACCACTAGGACTAGCATGGGTGGAAGGGCAAGACTGCTTTGAGGATTTATCTGAATAAATGCTTTCACTGTGTCTTTCTTCTTCTGAGCTAGTCACCTTCGCAATCCTTTAGATTCATTAGAAGTAAGCAGTTCAATTAATCTGGAGAGATCTAATGTAGGATGTGATGAATCACTTTCTAGAAGAGCTTTTTTTTTTTTCTCCACTGAGTATAGACAGATCTGATGCCGACTAACTCAGCTGCTAGCTGTGAAAATACTAACTTAGGTAATGAAAATAGAACAGGCTTAGGCCATGTTATAGAATGTTCAAGGCAAAACAGATTTTTCCTGATTTATATTTTGTATTTCNACTTAATATGTGCAATACAGTTGCTTACTTGACTTTTTGAATATACTGTCCTAATCTTTCCAGTATTCGTAAAGTCAGCATTTTACTAGGGCGAGACGTGTTTGTTGTATTTTCTATTGTTTTATACTACAGGCCAAGTTTGAAATATTGCATTTTACTATTCATAATGAGTATTCAGCTTCAGATAGCATTCTTAGGTACCTTTTGGAATAGACATTTCTGATGCTCTCCATTTTTATTTTTTTCTTTCCTTTTTCTTTTTAAATGGACTTTCTGAAAATGGATGCAACGATTAAATTTTTGATAGATTTGTTATTTTATGCATGTATACTTCTGGTAGAATGCTTTCCTCTAGCAGTAGCGCCAATTTGGACCTTTTTATTCTTAAATCAACTAACAACCTTAGGACAGAGTAGTTGATCCTGGAGTGTCAATGATTGCTAAGGATAGAGCGACCTGCAGTTGGTTTATATGGTAAAGTGCTGTAAGTAAATAGATTCAGTGTTACTATAATGTTAGTAAAGTAAGTATCAGTGTCCTGGTATTTTATCTGAAAATATCAGGAAGCAGCCCTAAAAATGAATTTAAACTCAGTAGATTAAAAGCAACTGTGAATTATACTTTTAATTTACTGAGATATTGTTCCAGGATAATTTTCCATGAAATATGAACATATGTTAAGTAATGTTCCTGAGATAAAGCTGGAGCAAGCTTAAGGGACACAAAAGGATCTTCATCTGATTAAGCTGTTCTTGTGGTTTCATAAAATTATGTAATACGGGGCACACTATCAAAGTTGGAGAGTAGAGATTGGATTTCAACAAATGAAGCTATAATACTTCCTCAGCTTAGTGTCATTATTCAAAGATATCTTCAGGGGGGTTTTGAGCTTGTGATACTGCTTCATTGTTGGAAAATGAGAAGACTATAGTATTTAGGTTTCTTATGTATGAGACAGCAACAAAACCTCCAAATCAAATTTCATTTTTATCAGAACTAGTACTAAAATTGTAATACTTCATATTTTTATTATAACTCATTGTTACAGCTGGACGTATTCACTGGCAAATCAGTATTAGAACTACATCTGCTTTGAAATTAATGAGCTGGAATGACACTCAGACTTTACAAGGTTAATTTAAGCTGGTCCTGCACTACGTTTTCCTGGAGTTTTACACTGTACAAATTGCAGGTGATGATGTGAAGTTGACAGAAGACCACAAGTCATGAACCCAGGTCACCCTTATGGAGCAGAATTTAGAACAGCTGGTAATCTGAAGAAATGTCCCTACTTCATTGATCTCAGAAATTCATGCAACTTTTCTTCCTTCTAATGCAAGCTCTTCCAGAATGACTGCTTTTATCTCTTCTATGAGATTACTGGAGACATAAGCTGCTTTAGAGCTAAAAAGAAAAGAAAAGAAAAAGAATATATATATATGGGTTAAGATTTCCCAGAAAGAAGGGGAAAAAAAAGTGAAAAAATAAAAGACTAAAAAAAAGAGGAAACTTTACAGTGCCTTAAACTCTGAATTGGATTCCTATTGACTGTCAGTGAAGTACCCTAATACACTTTCTTCTCCATATAGGTGATTCGTTATGTGTTCACATTTCATTTGAAAACAGATATTGTAAAAGTGTTTTTTCTGTCATTCTGCATTAGAATTAACTTTGCAGACAAGAAACGCACAGGAAAAAAAAAAAGAAGAAGCAAACAAACACACAAATAAAAAAATAACTCTCAAAACAGGTAACTTCTACAAACAAAGTAACTCAACAAGTCAGGTAAAAGGACTTATATTTCAGTAAAACTTCTCCTATTTGTACTGGTAAAGAACTGGCCTCTTCCCAGTGCACTTGTCTTATATCTGACACACATTGCAGTTATATTTACCACTTCCTGTATGTTTCATAGCAGAAACATAGTATTTTAACAGGAATTTGAAAGACTCTTTCTCACAACATTTTAATCACACAGTATAATGTATATGTATATATGTATATGTGACATGTATACACGTGTATATATAAAATTCATAGTAGCGGATAAAAATTTAGTATATTTAGGAACATGGTTGCTATATTATAATATAAAGCATTGGGTCATCCTGATTTTTTTTCTTCTTATCTGCAGAGGAAAGTGAAGAAAGATGAAATTCTTTAAGTTAACAGGTCACTTAGAAAATTTGGCTGCATCTGTCTTCATTAAACATTACTTAATGTTGTTACTTTTAAAGCATAAGATGGAAAGTGCTATGGTGGCCAGGACACTCTTGGTGAGCATTTTTCACATTGTGTGTATTTCCCTATCCCCGTCTATCCTTTTATCCAACCTTATCTCCTTATGCTCCATAGAGCCTCTAAGCAAAATCCTTATCTTTCAGCTGGTGCTTTGAACTCTTGCTGTAGCCACTGCTTGTTGCACTGTGAGCTGCAACAGCACTACAGCAGCCAAAAAGTATCTCAAGTCCTGCTTGCACACCATTTTCAATAGCAATACATGTCACAAGTTCACTATCTCTGACCTGTGACCACTTCTAGGAGATTTAGGCCACTACAGGCCTAAAATCTCTTAGGCTCTTTCCTTTGTATTATAGGCACATAATCCCTTTCCTTCATCAGCAAAGGGCAAATGGTTACCCCTGCTGTGGTCCTTTAATTCCCCAGGCCAGTGAAGGGGATGAGGGCAGATTTTGAAGTCTTCACAGTGCATTGCTTATCCTGGACGTGCAAATGAGTAGGACTGGACAAGCTCTCTGTGTGAGAGATGAAATCTTCTTGTGTATTTAAATAACAGTTTTATAAGTGAGTTTCATGCAACTAAACTGCATAGAGATAACAATGAGAAAGATGGAATTGCCATGTGTGAGTTGTAATCTGTATGTTGGCTATAGTTCTTCTATACATACCTTACAAGTGCCTCTTAACCCTGGGATAACCTCTTTCAATCTCAGAGTCTATACTTTCATTATCTCTTCCTGTTTTTGTTTTGTTTTTGCAGCTTTGTATTCAGTTCACTACATGCCAGACCATGTCCTCCTCAGATCACAACTGATGTCTATAGTTGGAGACGCGAGTTCTGTTTTACATAGATCAAAGAATTTCCCAGTACAATCCAGGATGCACTCATGGGATTTGCTCTAAAAACAAAATCCCTTTTTCCTGTCTGGCCTCCCTTTTCAGCCTAGAAATTCATGAGAATGAAACAAGGGACTAAATGCCTATTATTTGTTATTAATTATTGAAGCATAAGACTAGATGCAGTAGTGTCTCTCTTTTTTTCCCATTGGAGTTGCTCAACTGAGCTGGTTATATGCTATAGTCCTGCAAAAGTTTCTATAGCTGCTCCATTTTCAGGAGAGAGGAGACATACCCATGGGAGGGATCTGTTGAAACAGGAGAACCGTTCTGCACCATGGCCTCCTTGTGCAGCCACTGTCATAAAGAGTGGATCTGTCTGGTTCATTGGGCAGACCTGCAAGAACCACCTTGTGCCTATTTAACATCTATGCCCAGAATATTCTGTGTAACCTAGTTAGTACGCTGTCATTAGGTAAAATCTGGAGCTTTTTTGTTGTTGTTCTTTCCCTCCCTCCCCCCTTTTTTTTTTTCTGTTTTTAATTCTATGTGTCCACAATCTTATTTATTTTTTTTCCTACTCGGGTAGGAGGAGCTCTTGGAAGTCACTTCCTAAATGCCTGGCAACTCTGAGACTCTTTGCAAAAGAGCAAATGTATTGCTAGATGCTGCCTTCTTCTTCTTCTTTTTTTTTTTTTTTTTTAACAGTACTTGTTTTGTCTTCTTTATTCCCTGAAGGATTACAGAGGCACTTCCTTGTGTGTCATCCCATTTCACAGTAAGAACACATGGTTTCCATGTCCCTAAAGTTTTCAAGGGTATAGTCAAAGGCTTTCATTCAGCACACCGATTTCTGCTTTGATATTGTGCTTGGTATGCCTTCTGCACACAAAAGATTTTCTTACACAGCTCTCTGAGCAAAAGATTTAAGTGTTTTTTGTTGTTCTGGTTTTCATGCAGGGAACTATTTTTCATTTCAAAGATGTCACAGCAGCAAAATTGATTTATTTATGTTGAAAGACACTGTATTTTCTATGAGCAATTTTTGAAGCAATAAAATTTAAGAGGAAGAGCTGTGAGTGCCTAGGAACACTCATGTGTTGTTAGGCAGGTTTTCCTATTCAAAAAAAAGAAAAAAAAAAAAAATTTCCAGTAGCAAATGATAGTGGAGCTTTATTAAAGTCAAGAGAGAAAAAATGTCTTTATATACAAAGTAATGTGTTTGGAGTAAATCAGTTACAACCTATGAAGAGGCAAGGATAAGATTCAGGCATGAAATAAGAATGCTTATCCCATCGACAGCATTGCAACAAAAATAAATCTTTAATCCAACATAGAAGTCTACCCTCATTATAAGGATATGATACTGTTTTCCTTCTATTATATAGAACCCTTTTCCTATGTCTAAATGCCAACACCAAAGAAAATGAAGTAACAGGAGAATATGTTGCAGAGTGGCCTATAGTGCATGAAACTCCCATAATGGCTCCAAGGACTGATTTCACTAACCATGCTTCTAAAATCCTCTAGAAATGCTGTATCCTCACATATTTGTTTAGGCTCCAAAGACAGTCTCCATTTTCCCCCCTCTTTCTCAGTCTCAAAGATTCTGCAGTTTTCATTGGTTTTCTCTTTGTTCTAATTGAAAATCGACTCTGAATCTGCATCTGATCACCCGTCTTCAATATGTGTAGATCTATTTCTGGTAGAAAGCAGTGGTTGGAACACTGCAATATGCAAAATACTTCCTTATGACATATGGTATCAAACTGATAATAAATTTAAATTGCCTGCTTATTTAACACGTCAAGCTTCCTCTCTTTAGTTGACATCTGCATGGAGAAGATGGAATAAAACCAAAACTCTTAATCAGGGAATATTTTAATATTTTTACAGCACTGCAGCTTCAGACACGTTTTGCTGAAATATATTTAATGACATAGTGATTTGTAATCATAGATAAAAAAAAGAAAAAAAATCCTCTTTCTAATACCCATCCTTAAATTATCACAATAAATAACCATCACAGTCCTTTAACTTTTATTTTTCACTTTTTACAATAATTGAACTGCACTGAGCAATAAATCACCATATTCAATCAGCTTTATGAGGTTTTACTCTTCTTCTACCAGCAGGTTCCATTAACCAGGAAACCATTATTTTATATCATATTGCTTTTTCCATCTAACCTAGTCAATCTTATACTTGCCCCAGGCCCCAAATGTTCACAATTGCATAACTGCATAGTTTGAATAGTTTGAAGACCTTACAACAAAACAGAGGGCACAAATAACAATAAAGCAAAGAATAACTTAGTGCATACATACTCTTTCTGTCTACTCTTGAATTTGTTACATTTTGGAAGTAAAATAGCTTAGCTTTACAACTATTTGTCAAAAAGATTTAAAATCAAGCAGCAGGCCAATGCTATGCCTGTTTGCACCAGTAAATACCAGGAGTAAAATTTGTCTATCTAATCACTAAGATTAGGGAATCATGTATACCGCCCATATCATTTTCTGGATACATTATATTCATTTGATAACATTTATGTGCAAAAACAGTTGAGAGTAAATTCATCCTCAGTTGACTGCATTATTTGTCCTTTCTGCACTCCCGAAGAAAGAAGGAAAGGAACATCATCAAAAAAAGTACACTATATTTTCTAACATATACTTAAAAGAAAGTCAGATGTAGGCAGTATGGGGCATAACCTTTCCTAGAATAAAAGCATAATAACCGTGTTTCTAATTAATAATCTCACCTTCCCAACATTGAATTTCCAACAGAAAACATGAATTCTAAATTTAATTTAATTCTTTTTTTTTTTTTTAAAATCAAGCTATTTGAGTTAGTAACATTTTGCTCATGTCTTACACAGGTAAAAGTTAGTATACCAGGTGGCATGTGCAGGAGACTGGGGCTACTGACTTCATTAAATACAGATATGCATGACTGCAAGAGTGAAGTGTTTTTTTTTGTTGTTGTTGTTGTTGGGTTTTTTTTGTCTTTCTCTTCCTGCTTTCACCAGCTGCAGTAAAATTAGCTCTAAACTGATATACCCTTTTGTATCGCTATAGCTTCAATGTAAGTGACAGAAATAAGTAGCTACAAAAAGAACAATTTCACATCCCAGGGGTAAAGCAGAAGTTAGTTAACTTCTCTCAGTGTTGCTGAACTCTGATGAAAAGGCCAAATAAAGTCCACAGAACTCATAAGCTAACTGCAGATAGCACCATAAACTGACTTTGCATTAAAAGTTTGATTGTGCTCATTAGGACTTGCACAAAAAACATTATCTAAACAAATTTGCAAACTGTGCACCAGAAACTGATTGAAAATTCAAACCAAGTGTCACCATGGGAGTTTTAAGAGCTGCTGAAATGAAAGAAAATGTTAACATTAGAGCTCCTGGACCTCATCTCTTTCTGAAATGGTTTCTACACGATGAGGGTATCTGTGAGATGCACTTTCAAGTAAGGTCAAAGTAAGGTATGACAGGATGAGGTGTATGAGGGCTGGGGTGGAAGAACTCACTGAACACTGAATCACTATATATAGAGGTCAGAGGGAAAATCTTTTCAAGTCAGTTGTTTGGGGAAAAAAAACCATATTCTAGGTTTCTTGAAAATACAGACAATATTTCCACCTCTTTTTAGTTTGTTGCACTGCGTGAGTGGTACAGAGGGCCACAAAAACAAAGAAGCAAGTAGAGAAAAAATGTTGTTAAGAAGTTTACAAATTGTATACTTATAAATGCACATTTTAACTCTGGGAAAAGAAAACATACTTATAAAATAGATATATAAACTGTCAGAAGAAGAAAGAGATTTGGATGCTTTATCCAAAGTGAGACAGTTCAGTTCTGGACTTCTAGAACTTTTGCACTGATAGGAAAAGGAAAAATCTTTCATGGTAAGGTGTCATGAAAATATTTGTCCTATATCATAAGCTGCTAAGCACACTGTAAACTGTAAATACTAGCTGACTAAATACTAGCTAAATACTAGTAAACTGTAAATACTAGCTGACTCTAGTGCCTTGTAAAAGTTTTCTATCCTTTTTCAAGTTGCTTGTAGTTGGTCTTGCATGTAGTATGCGAGCTCACCCGGGAGAAGTCAAAGAAATGTGAGGCAGGCAAATATGAAACCACCCTTTTAGTGAAGTGTGGACATAGTCACTGACCTTACAGTATTTTTACTCAAAATCTTAAGGTATATTCTCTTATCCTGGGGAGGAATTATTAGGTCTCATGCAATTCACAGAGAGTATATCAGGAAAGTTTTTATTGCAGGACAGTCCACTTTAAAGTCCATCTTGAAGGCTTTAAGATCAGAATTTATAGATCATTCTGTCTGTAAAGGGAATTATTTGTTTTCTGTTTCTGTTTGGTTTTAGCTTAAAATTCACCAAGGGTAGAAGGTCTTGTAGTCTGACTAAAGGATTCAGTTTTCCTCTGTGCAGAAGAAAGTCATGGTTAATAGAGCTTTCCTTGTCTATTCTTTTCCATGGTGTTGATTTCTTTTAGCCTCTCTACTGTGAATCCAACCCAGTGACTGAGTCATAACCACTACATATGTAATGAAAAAGAGCAAGTATAAACCACTAGGCTGGGCAAAAAGCCACCTATCTTTCAAATGTTCTATCCCAACTTTTTTTTTTTTTTTTTTTTTTTTTTTTCCAGTCTTCATAAGTTATTCTGGTTCATGAAGCTAACCTTAGTTAGAGGAGCATAAAAAAATCTCAAACTGGCCTCTACTGTAATTTATGTTCTTACCTGGAACAGTATTTTTCAAAGAAAAGAGCTACAATAAAATCCTCAGGAACAAAAGACTGTACAGGCTAAAGTTCTACTCAAGTTGTTTTAAGAGAGTAGTGAGCCCACGGCAAGTTCAGGCACTTCGAAAGCTACAAAACCTCTCAGGCTTCTTAAAGATTCAATCCTAGGAAAAACTTTTAAAACAGCAGAAGTGGGGACTTCTTTATATTTTGCCATTTTGATCTATTTCATCCAAAAAGATCTGTATGTGCAAAAACAATCTTTTGAAAAAAAGCTCTTTTATTTCAGTTGAGCCAGGACTTTTCTGAAAATAATACGGTTCATGTGTGCTTTTTAGCTGAAGATGGCACTGTTAAGAAAAACTTCAGAGATTCATGGATAAACATACTATTTTAGTTTTGATAAAATTGTAGGAAAAGAAAAAAGAAAAAAGAAACTTTTTTATTGAAAGTCATCTCTTCCTCATCAGTTTTCCAAGGAATTTTATTTGAAAAATAATGTACTTACCCAATCAGAATTCAGTCAGAAACCATTTGATTATAACCCAAAACTAGCACCCTTGGACAAATGCCATTGAATCACTCAAAAACTATCAACATGATGTGGGGACAGTGTTCTCTTTCTAGAGAAATAAATTCTGCAGACTATGTCTGTTCTTTGTTCCCTTTAATAGCACAATGTTCCTATACTCCAAAAAAAATGAGTACAGCTTTCTTCACTGCTAAGAGACATTAAAGTAAGGCATTTTCTCCTGTGATTCTTATAAAAGATTAGTATTTTATACAGTTTTAACACATATGTTGGCAGTATTATTTGTAATCCAGTAGAACAAAATCATTTTGTATTTATAACACCAAGATAACAGAAGAGGCATTAAGGTTACCAGTCCTTTATGAAAAGTTTAGATATAACAAGTCTTTCTTTTTAACGGTATTAATATACTAATATACTATAAATAGTATTTGATAGTATTAATAACGATTTGAGAACTGAGAAAAAAAAAGTGTTGGTCATTAAACAAGATGAAAATTTATAAATGAAAATTAATTATCATAATGAATACAAGGCATTTAGCAACGAATTATCACTGTGGCAATACGAGAAGCTCTTTCTGAACAGAGCATCAACAAGTTTCAAGAAGACTTGGTAAATAAGAACAGCTTTTTCAGATTCCAGCTGAGCTCACTTGTTTATTGTCACATGCTGTGCTGTTTTTCTCCTCACGAGTAAACATATTTCATCATGAAAAACAGTACAACAAAATTTTCAAGGAAAGTACTAGGTCTTTTGAATGGCATGTGAAACTTGCCGTTGAAATACAGACCAATTTGAAAATAATCTTGCAATGAAATTCTTTAACTGATTTAACTTTATTTCTCTCTATTTTTTTTCTAAGTGAAGGATTAAAATAGGAAGTTTAATGTAAGTTATTCCATTTATTTTATATTCATATATGTACTTTTTAAATTTTTTTTAATCATATCTTTGTACAGCTCTTGCTTTATTTACTGAAATATAGTGGCATTTACATATATATAGGGGGATATTTCAGCCCCAAATTCTGAAATGAAACAGAGCATGCATCCTCGAGCACTACTGAATGGTGAAGTAAACTATGAAAGAATTAACCAAACAGTAGATTTCTCATAAGGAAATTGACAGATAGAGGAGTTCTGCAAACTTTAGAAGAAAGAATATATCCATAACGCAAAGAATACTGTAGTGAAGGGATGAAGCAGAAAGTTATCAGAAAAAGAGTAGATCAAAGGGAGTAAGAAAGAAGAAAAGAGTAAGAAGTACCTCTCCATACGCATAGCTTTTTTATGGGTAATACTCAGGGAGGTCCAATATATTGTCAGATGCAAAAGGGTATATTGTTTAAATATGAGAAAGAACAATATAAGTGAATCATTTCCTCATTCCTGCATGAAAATTTTTGGAATTGTCGCTAGTGACTATGGTGAAATACAATACTAACTATATATCAACTAATCTCTCGGATAAATCGATTGTTTTCAGTTCAGCGGCATTATGGGAAAAAAAAGGTCAATGATGTACCTAGTGAACTTGTTTGTTCTTTCTATTCATGAAATGACCTCTTAAAAATCACTGTATTTCATCTTTAGCTTATTGCGTTTTGAATGCGGGCAAATTTATTAAGAGATGAATCCCCTTGTGTTCCAGCCGATCCTCAAAGGGACTGGAAGCGGCTGGACTCATCCACGTAGGGATATCAAATATTGTGGTAACTATAGGCCCAGACTCACAAACAGTCTGTTGTCTGTGGGTCCGATCATCTTCAAAACAACAAATTAAGTTCACGAATAGCATGATTGATTTAAATGCAACATTTACAAAGCAGTTTTCAGATGTCAGTAGGGGAAATTCCCTACTACAGTGTAGGGTTCTTAGATAGCTTCTAATGTACACATGTGCAATCATCACTCACCCCAAAAGACGGGAGAGGGCTCTCAACCTCGAGGAGTCTCCTCAGGCAGTGTTCCAACCTGAGGGGAGGAAAGGGCTTCAGCCTGCCAGCTGATCCAGAAGTTACGATGGAGTCTTCCTTCTTCCTCTTTCCTCCTTAGTTCAACTTCTATATATGTATTTTTTTACGTTTAGGTGGAGCTTAAGTGACTCTAGTCACACTTACTTTTGTTATTCATTGGTTAAAAAGGTCTCTCGAATCAATTGAAAAATCTAGAGAGTATGCTCAGTGAGGATTGTTGTACCTTGGAGGTAGGTAACTTTTGGGATGGAGGTGTGTATTGGCATCTGCCACCAGTAGCACCAGACTTCTTATTGTACTATGTGGTTCATCAGCTGCATGGTATGACCAGGTCACCTTTTCTGCAAGGAGTACAACAGTTTGGGCGCAGTGTCTTCACTCCGCTCTACCCTCCATTCACTCCTCAGCTGCACAGCACCATCAGGTTATCACCTCCGTAGGGGATCAAACAAAGTTTGGCCAGGGTGTCCTCCATTCTGCTCCACTCTTTGTTTACTCTTAGCGTGTGGTAGGAGGGCAGACTTGCTGAGGGAATTGTGGAGGAATAGATTCCGCACATACCAAATATCCTGGAAATTGTTAACTGTCTCTCACCCCAAGCAAGCCTCTGTAACTTCTGTTACGCCCTAGTTTTTCCCTAATTTTCCCTTTCTTGAGCAATTTTCCTACATAGCTAAAGAAAGAATTTGGGGGGTCAAGGACTCAAAACATATCCAAGTAAAATTTTACTTCACTGGGTTGTTTAGCAGCTATTTGAATTTATAAGGAGCCTGACCAATCACAGCTCAGAGGATTTCTGTAAGTATTGATATCTAAACATTTTGAATGTTTATTCATCTATCAGTTGTTTATTATTAATACCGTTTTTGTTCCAAGAATCAATCCCAAAATTCTCAAGAGGAAATAATGAACTATTCAATATTAACATGAAAATATGCATTCATTGTTCATTTATGTTCTACACTCCCACTGACTGCATAATATGACAGTGAATATTCTGTATTTGTTATTTTTAAATGTGTTTATGTATTTTAATTCTTTTGGGGGGCATTTTTGCTTGCTTTATATGTGAACAAAATTGCCATTTGACCTGTAAGTCTTCTGCAATCTTCTTCTTGATTACTGCAATTTGGGATTTTTACTGCAGCAATTTATGAATTTTGAGGCCCATATAGCACAACACAATATTCAATTTAGACAGCTTGCTTTTATTGTTTTTTAGAAGCAGTTATCTTTTTATTCCCTCAGGGGGACTCATAGGAAGATGGATAAACTATCAAATATAATTAAGGTAAATGGCTTTGCATCATGCAGTGCACAAAATACAGATCTTCCTATAAACAACTCACCAAGATGTTAAACAAGTAATTTGATCAATATATGAAAATACCCAGGGATATTCCTCTCTCTGTATTTCTCTGTGTCTGTCTCTCTACCCCTCTCTTGGCCTATTTGTGCAGAGCTGAGTGGTATTGTATGTATGCATGTGTGCATTTATTTATTTGTGTATTTTAATTCGGTCTACCTAATTACTTTGCCTGAACATCAGAGGATTTAAGAAATGCATAGGCCCTTTGCTAAGTTTATTCCCAAGAGTGAATGTCACCTTTTTTTACCTGGGGAAATAAATATGAAAACGTAATCCTGAGGTTAGCAGATACAATTTGATTGATTTCAATGAAGCCCTATGGCTCAGTATAAAAACATTCAATTTAAATAATGATAGCACTGAAATTGTTTATATCTTCAGTGAATTTGGTACATAGAGCACTAATATACCTCAAACCACACTTCTGACAATTTAATTTGATATTTGTGTTGAAAGAGAGTTCTTAATCATTTGCAAATGTTTAGGTAATGTCATGCAAAACCTCCAGATGGCACTAACATTTGTGTTTCTGCCAAAAATCACACTCGCCTCTTAAAAACACAGGATACATATGTGGGTACAGAAGTACTGCTATGTCCTGTTTCCTGCAAAAATATTTTCTAGAGATAAAAACTGTTGTTTCGCTTCATTGTTTCACTTCAGAAAAAATATACTTTTAGTCTTTAAAAATCATTATGTGTTTGACTGTCTTCCCTGGAGTCACTATGGAAACAGAAGTAAAAGAAATGTTTTTTCTCTTTTTTTTTTTTTTAAATCAAGTGTTATGTCTAAAATCTTCTACCCCTAAAAAGCTTCATTAATCAGTCTGACGCAGGAGAGTTACAAGAGAGTTACAATAAATTAAAACCTGGATGCTCTGCGCTGTTTATTCTATAAAAAGAAGGGAATCCTTATGACCTCATAAGATCCTCATTGCTGTATTGCCTTTCTGCTACCCCTGTAAGATACATACAGGTGCATAGGATGCTATTGAGTGGTTTGAGAGCAGACATTCAGGGTTCTTTTTTTTTTTCTTCTGAACTTCTGCTCGCTGGAGATTTTGCTCCTTTCTTGACAACAGTCTAATTTATTTTGCATTAAATTTAGTCCAAGACCTCCATTTGACTGAATAAGGCCTAGAGTGAATATTTTGCTAGCCTAGGTTACGTCTTTCCTGCAGAGTTGGCTTCTGTTATATAAATACTTGAGTTACTTCTTCTCAAGTTTTCATAAGTCATCTCAGGTCAGTCACACGACAAAACAAGACCTCTATGGTCTACCAACTACACTCTGCAAATGCACAACTATATTCTTCATCTATGGACTAAACATACTGGTGTTGTTAACTTACAGTATTCATGTCTCCCTTCCTTGACTCTATGAGTAATTATAACACATAGCAGTTGCTACCCAGCCCATGAAAAAGGCCTGCTAAACTGTATTTTAAACACCATCAGGCCAAGAAAAATGTTGAATTGACCTGTATTAACACTGCAATATACAAAAGACCTCCATGGCAGAAACCATGAGAAGTATTTAAGTGCTTTGAGAAACCATGAGAAGTATTTGTTATGTTTGGGATAAGCGGTGTAGGAGAGAGATGACATTTTTTCTTTAAAGTTTATGATTCTAGCACTCAAGGTAAATCAAGACTCAGGTCTCTGTTTGGCTTTGTCTGGAAAAGATGCTGGTACTCCAGCAACCCTGTGGAAGAAGCTCAGTCAGTTCTAGCTACAGTCAATGGTAGCTCTTCCAGGCTTCTCTTTGTAGTAAAACTATACACAGACACCTCACTCCTGGTTGATACCTGGTTAGTAGTTCACCACTGCTAACATTTACTTAAGAAATTAATAAATCAGGAATATCCCTCCATCTATGAATGGCAGGGCAGGGAGAAAATGTAGGAACCTAAATATGGGAAAAAAAAAAAAAAAAAAAAGGAATCCAGAAAAAGGTTTATTTTCAGAAATGCTATACATTTCTGTGTAGGAAGTCAGACTCTATACTCATAATGGTCCAATCTGATTTTAGAAACCATTTAACCAGTAGTCTTGTATAGACAGATTTGCAAATTTTTTTTGAATTTATTTTTATTTTTTATGACACATCTCAGTGCAAACATAAATTAAAAGGTATAAAAAGTGAAAGCATATAAAATACAGCACTTGGCAAACTGTGCTAAGAAACCATATACACTGAAGAGAGAAAGAAGAAATCTTTAAAGATTTTTTTTCCTCAAAATTGATATAGAGATAAGCAATAATCTAAAAGTTATGTAGCTACAGTTTTGTGATCCTAGGAAAGGAGATAAAAATAGTCTCATAGATATATTTTTTTCTTTCACAGAAGTGACATGCATTTTCATTTCTTCAGAATAAAATAATGAATGATGTTTGATATAGATCACACTTAACACTTTCCTGATGGTTCTAATCCTTTGTTTCAAGTCAATGATGCATCAATAAATGCTTCAGTGAATGACTTCTTTCTGTTACCACCAATCAAGGAATTTAATAGTCCCATTTCCTGCAAACATTTTATTTCTTTATCATTTGATGTTGCCTTGGAGGTAAAAAGAAAAATATATTTTTATATTATCAGGTAAAATTGAAAAATGAAAAGTGCTAACCATTATGTAAATAGAGTAAGACACTACACTGATCTTGTTATGTTTGCTTTAGTCCTCAGGATGTCTTTTCACTAACACCGAAATCATATTCCTTAAAACTATTTTACAAAGGAAACTACTCTTTCAGATAATTGCTGGCAATCCACTGTGCTTAATAGTTTGAAGAAGCAAGCAATAAAGTTTGACAAGAACACAAACATGCAATGCAGCTTATCATAGATGTTAGAAGACTTGGACAGAAACTGGCTGATAATAATAATTTGTTCACTTTCTGTAATGTATTAAAATTAAGTGCCCTCTCCTGAAAACAACCTTTTAAAATATACTCTATCATTTTTGCCACATTTTCTTCTTATCTACTTCAAATAAACGTCAATATAATTTTGGTAATTGAAGTTATACATGCTGGACATATGATTCAATGTCAAGAAGTAATTCAAAGTCACTATAGACTGGCTCATTCCATTTTATGTTTTGACTCTATGGCAGAGGTGGGATAATCTAAACTCCCATACCCGTTATTTTCAAATGGCTACATGATGCACATCCAGAGCTGGGCATGATGAGTCTGGTTCTGCTTTAGTGATTAAAGTCTTCTTCTTTCGGGTAACTTTCAATTCTTTTGATCTGATGTTTCTCATGCAGAGCATCACCTGACAACCTAAATAGCTATAATCACTGTAGTTGCAGGGTGGTACATCTGTGTGAATCTTGTACCCTAGCACCTGATTGCAGCCTGATTTTAAATCCTGCCCAGAAGTTAGAAAGTAGGCACAAAAATCCATATTCGTGAGCTTTTTATTTTGGGAAGAAACAAGGGGTGAAACAAACAAAAAAAAAACCAAACAATCAAACAATAAAAACACACCTTGCTGCAGTACTATCAGGTTTCCCAGCTTGAAAGGTTCTATTTTAGAGCAACCTTGTCAACATTAAATTTTGTATATATAACAAATAGTACAACTTGTTCTGGGTCTGTCAGAAACTTACTGTATGACTACAACACTGGAGGCAGTAAAGTTCATTTATGGTAAGAAAAAAAGTGTTTAGGACAGATTATTCTAAACTAAGTTATTGATAGCTCTATTTCTAACTGCTCTATTTTGTTATGGTGTCCTGTACAATTTTGAATTTAGCCATCATCTCAGTTCCAATACATACGAACCTATCTGAAACTCTCTCATTTTAAGCAAGAATGTTAAGATTCTTCTTCTCCTATGTGCAGATATAACTGAAGGTAAAAATCAAACGTATCCCAAAGATTTATTCAACAAAAGGAAAAGAGAATAAATCACAGATATTCTACAATGCGAAGACTTATTTTAAGCTAACATGATGATTGACCCTGACCCATATTTATTTAATTTATGTCAGGATGTGAATCAGTTTAAATTCAAGCTTGCAACAGATGAAACACAAAAGGCAAATGTATTTTTGATAGTGTTGAACTCTCTGTAACTCCTTACAATACCACTGGGACTCATAAATCTCTTGGCCAACTATGGTCATTCTTATTTCTGACAGCTTAAAGTGATATTTCAAAAAAAAAAAAAAAAAAAAAAAAAAACCACATTATCCTGAGCCACTTTTCTGGTATTTAGCTATATATCTCTGCTACTGGCCATAAGAATAGATTAGCATTAATATCCCACCATGTTACATAATATACAAGCACAAAAACACATTTTTCATCAATTATCAGTTTTAATATTAATTAAAGACCACATTTTTCAAACAAATTTAGTTTCCTATTTTCATATTTATGCATTTAATATTTCATCCTTAGTATCTCAAAAACCTCACCTGCTATTTATTTAACAATGGGAAGTTTACACTTAAAAATAGATTTCATTTCAAACTAAAAGACTTCTATTTGACAGAAGACTACAGTGTTCTTATCTCTGATGTCTGAAATTTCAAAAGCAAATATATTTGGTTATGAAACATAAGGTTTTATATGTTTCTATGTCATACTGAAGTTCTTCCATCTAAGACATAAAGAATTCAACATCTATTTAGAATTATTTTTGAGTTTAAGCCAACATAGAGACTTTCTGTCCCAAATGATGAATATGCAGAAGCTAAAGAATAGAAAGTAGAGACAGAAGTCTATAATGAAAGTAACTTTAACAACTCAAATGCAGCTTATTTTTGTTACAAATACTACAAAATGTGCTAACGGATTAAAAATAACTCTAGCATAAAATGTAATAACAAATATTCCACAAGTATAAAATGAATTGAAAAAAAATGAAGCATGAAAGCTTCAAAAAGACCTTGTCATAATAATAGATTTGTCTTTAAAGCTGCCCAGACAGGTCAGAGAAACACAGAGAAAGTCAACAGAATGTTTAGATCTATAGCTATAGTAACTGAATATAATATTAAAGGAATATAATTCTACTATTGCACAGTCTCACTCAGTTTTTTATAACTTCTAATCATTGGGTTATTTTAGAGATGTAACACTTGAAAAAGTCTAGAGTGAGACAGTATTTAAAAACATGATGTGTCTCTGTGCTACATTTAACAAAAAATAAAAAAAAAAAAGAAAAGAAAAAAAAGGAAAAAAAAACACCTCTTCCACCTTACAGAAGGAAAGGTTTCAAACATGAATTATGTACTATTTTAAATTACATCAGCCTCTGCCAATAATATTATCGTAGAATAGCCAGAGAAAGGAAGCGTATGAAAACAAAACCACTTAAAATGCATGAGGCCAAAGGACAAGAAAGGTGGAAGGAGATTTTGCTTTCCATATAATCATGAAACGTGGAATTACCAAAATAATGGAGCTGACATGAAAAAAAAGGACTGTACTATGTCATTGAAAAGAGAGAAAAGAATATAAAAAGTTCAAGCCAATCTTCAAAATAGAACAGTTCTTTCTTTTTAACCAATTCTGGTCTGGAAGCAAGCAAGCAAGCAAGCAAGCAAGCAAGAAAGAAAGAAAGAAAGAAAGAGAAAGAAACTGTGGCTTGAATCATCTTTTATGTCTTTCATTATCTACATTAACTTGTAGTCTATTTCTTTATGTTGTTAAAAGTATGCCAGAGCTGCTTCACAAAGCATATAATGTAGAGTTACCTACTCCAGCTCTGAACAATAAGGGTATAATGTGGGTAATAGCATAGACTGCATGCATGAAATTGTGAAAATGAGCCTCTGTTGTTCATCTAGACCTCAATATCTGCATTAGCTCATGTAAAATCTGTTTGGATGTCTCTGAACTACATGACAGTTTGTAATGAAAAGCTGTGCTTGTGTTCTGCTGGAATGGGAACTGTAAAACATATAATGTGCATTACAGCTGATCCGCAACACACAGGGTGTATTTGAACCCCATGGTGCTGGATTCTGTACCTATAGAGAAGAAGAAGTTTACTCTGAAAAGCACAGATTCAAGATGCAAAAGGCAAAGAACTCAGAGTAATAAACAATCTCAGTTTGAACAGGTACTGTTCTCAACACACACAAAGCAAAATTTGAGGGAGTGAAACAAGACTGGATGTTTTGGAGAACCAACTGAATGCATTTCAGCACGGAACAGACATTTCTGTATTTGCTTATAAAGCAACAGCAGAACCTTTTGAAACTGGAAAAAAGGAAAAAAAAATCCCCAAACCATTCCATTATATCAGTTTATTAAATGACAATGCCTAATACAGACAATCCTATGGTTTTTTTTTATGGTGATCCATGGCAGTGAAGGAATTGACAACTGGGGCTACATACGACCTGTGGGTGTGAATGTCAGTGCAGATTTTACACATTCAATGCATTTTATATGTGCATCTGAGTTCAGTATTGGGCCTTACAGGAAAAGGTGTTATCATCACAGGTGCACTGCTAGAGAATTTCTTTACTTTAGGTTAATAGAAGTGAAAGAAAATAAAGTCCCCTGATAGATATATCAAATTAAGATTAAACAATTAAAAAGCAAGGTTAGGTATCAATTAGCTCTTTTCTCTACAGTGAGGCAAAAATGACTTGGAAATTTTAGAGATCAGTTGTAAAAAGCAAGTAAAATTTTTTCTTTGCCAGATGTAAGGAGCTATGAGCAATAGTAGCTATTTCAGACTTTGACTAGCTGCTGAGTGCAGTATGTCATACTTTCCATTACTGTGAGTGGAGGCTAAGAAAACAATCAACTGCCAGGGAAAACAGAAAAAAAAATAGCATCCCAATATTCCTACCTTCCTGCTTTCGTGTTTCTGTTTCTCCCTTGTTTCCCTTGAGTTGTAAAAGAGGTATTAAATCCTGCCTATTCCGACTTTTTGTGATGTTTAGTTGAAAACCTTAAATAAATAAATAAATAAATAAATAAATAAATAAATAAATTGAAGTTTTTTGTGGTGAAAAGGGAGTTAATTTCTCAGTTCTCTGCCATTTCTCAAAAACAAATATGGTATTAGGAATTATTGTCATTTTTAAGTCCTTTGAGTATCCATGAACAAAAAGCCTGGAACACAAGATCTATGGCACTTAGTCTAAGTCTGAGAATCTCGATCTGTGTAACATTACCTTTAAATCCTGTAATTCCTACAAAACTCCCAGTGGTTACACAGAGCATTCTAGTTCAATAAAATACTGGGATCCAGCCAGATCCCAGTCAGAATTTATGCTATTCTCTAAACCGAAATTGCTGCGAGATCAGGTTTGATTAGGGGGTCAGGGAGCTTGTCCTTTCTGCTGTGTTTTGCATTGTATGTAGACAAGCAAACAAACAGAATGTAGCTTATCCATGAGGATTACTCTGCCTATCATCAGGAAGATAACAAATACACTACATCTGCCATGTTCACTAACATTCTGCTTTCCACACTACATTCTAATGTGTCATTTATTGCTACCTATCTTTGAACATGCTGAGGAGGTCCACTAAATGTACTCATATTTATGAAGACTGCCCTCTCAACCATTTGAGAAATTCTCTCTCTAACACAGCTATTTCAGGAGTAAAGTGTGCCCTTTCATAGCACTCCATGGCTTTTTGAAAAGCGCTCTTACATATTAAAGTAAGGCTCTTACAGCTTTCAAAACTATAAAGTTTTTATTCTTCCCTTGGCATTATATGGAAGCGGCTCCATGCTACTTGGCTGATGTTGTTTCTCAGAAAGTTACTACCAGGCATAAATCTAACTTTTGTAATATCCAGAAAACTCATAATTTTCTGAAAGAAACAATAGTTGTGACTACTACTCTCTTTTATTTGTGTTAGGGATGGACGACTTTCTTTTGTTTGTTTTTGTGAATAAGCATTTTTTAATTCAGTAACCTTTTATGGAAAATATTCTTTTTTGTTTGCTTGTTGGTAATGGGTAATAAAAATATATTTTTATCTCCTTTTTTTCCTAAAAAAATTTATCTGAATAAAATATCTTTTAGAAAATAAATTTCTCTGTCTGACAAGAAGCCTGGCTGCTATGACATAAATAGACTTATTATTCACCCCAAAGAAACAATATCTAAGTATTTTATTTGTGGTTATTTGTGGTTTATTTGTGGTTAACTCTGGGCAATATTTTTTATTTTTTCTTCAAAGCCATCGTAGAGTCTCTCAAGCCATCTTTAAAGATTATCCTCTTCCAAATCTTTTTGAATTCAGAGGCATTTCTGTTGTGTTGGCATTGAACATTATTATAATACTCTTTATTTATTGCAGAACCAATTAAATCTGCTTATTATCAGCAATATATTTACTTGATCACGTAATAAATATAAGCTTTTACAAATAAAGTTATTAAAATAATAATAAATTTTGCTGCCCAAAAATTAATAAAAAAAACCTTCTTCAAAATCAAAAGCAAACTTTTCCTCCAAAAATACACATTTGAATAAAAGAAAAAAGTGCTGAGAAAAATAGAATGCCTACAAGAAAAATGAAATAAAAGAACAAAGAAAAACTTTCTGTCAAATATTGATTTTTATATTAGCTTTGACAGAAGATTTTCAGCCAGATTTACTGTCAGCTGACGATGATTACTGTCTCTGTATAACTTCAGAAGGAAGAAAAAAAAAAGAAGTTAAGAAGAAGGAGGATATCATCTGCAATTAGATGAGTTTCAGGGAGGCACACAGGGATTATAGAGTTCTTCTGAAGACACATAGTAACTATTAGAATTATATATTTAAAATTGTGCTTTAGATTTTTCAGTCTCTGCTATACTCAAAAAGCAATATTCCTCATAGATTTTTATATCTTTGTTCCATTCATTTTAAACATAGTAAACTCAGTTTTGAAAAGTATTCCTGGCACAATTTTCTGTGGGGAAAGAACAATGCTTATCAAAAACAGGCTGTAATATAGAATAAGAGGTAATGGTCTAATGGTCTTAAATTGCAGAAAGAACGATTCAGTCCTGGTATTAAAAAAACCTTTGTAAAAGTAAAAATAGTGAGGATCTGAAATAGAGTCCCTCTAGAAGTTTTTTTTTTTTTTTTTTCTTTAATATCCTCCTTAATTTTTAAGACTAGATTACACACACATTTGCCATGAGCAATGCTTTCATCTGTGGAAGATTTGTTTTGAGTGCAACAGTGAGATGTAGGGAGCAACTATCCACTAAGCAGTATGAGAGATCCAGATGTAAACTGTGATATGAGAATAAAACCATGTGCTTTAGTCGTATAACGTTGTTAAGGAAATAATAATAAGACAATTATTACAATTATTATCACATGCATACTACAGGGGCAAGTTTTAAATGTTACTTTGTTATTTACTATGGGTT
The DNA here is from genome assembly GCA_013398735.1 of Nothocercus julius. Lineage (NCBI taxonomy): Eukaryota > Metazoa > Chordata > Aves > Tinamiformes > Tinamidae > Nothocercus > Nothocercus julius. The sequence continues at coordinate 375,377 of VZSV01000139.1, forward strand.
ACATGAAACACTTCTCTGTATATATTGCTAAAATGTATTGAATAAATTGTTACAGTTTATGATTAATCACACATTCAGCAAAATTACAAATCAAGACTTACAGTTACATAACCAAAATTATGAACATGCATATTCAGCTATGCAAAGGGGAATAATATTATTCCAAATTTGCCCAAACAGCAGCAAACAGGAAGATGGCAGAAAAGGCCTGAGGATTTGTTCTCACCCAAAGACAGAAAGATCATCTAAACACTGGAAGTGATGATTTATAGAGAAATCAGTTGGGTAATTATGTCCAGATTTCTCTTATAATCTGTTAAAGAAACCTATGGATAGTCAGACTGATGTAGGTTTTTTTTGTTTGTTTGTTTTTTTGTTGTTTTTTTTGTTTGTTTGTTTGTTTTGTTTTTTGAAAGTTCTGCATCAAGACTAATCAAGACTATTACGTTGGGGGCTAGGAAGAGGTTTGGTTTTGAGCTCACTGCCTGGCCTTCTTTTATCAAGTAGTACAGAAGTATCCTTGAGTATCCATCTTCATTTCTCTGTGACTGCATGTCTTTTATACAAAGGAAAAGACTGTATAAAGACTTAGGGATGGAGAAAGATGATAGCCTCATGGAAGTAATCTGCTGGTTCTTCCAAAAGGATGTTAACAGCTTTTATATTGCATCACATATGTGATCTCTAACATAGCGATTCATTTAGTCTTCTCTCAGAAATGAATATACTGCAGCAGGAAAGGTGGCATAAAAAGAAAAAAAAAAAATCAAAATTATACCAATCCGATTTGTCCAACATTACTACCCGATAAAGAGGAAGATATTGATTTGTGTTTGTCTTTTTACATTAACAGTAAAAAGTCTGCAGTACTTTCACACATCATAGGATAAGGTTTAAGATTATCAAAAGCAATATACAAACCTCAAGAAGTTTGTAGATTGGATTTGTGTAAGATATGAACATATTGAATGTTTATTAAAAAAAAAAAAAAAATTCTCTGCTTCATCTGTCTTCCCTAAAACCAGCAGAACTTCTCTTCTCTTATTGACCTTCTAATAACTTCTTCTCAACTAAGTAGCTGTCATTTTCCCACCCCTGCTGTTCCAAGAGACCAGACTATATTTTGAGGTCTCCCACATAACATTTTCTTTCTAGTGTTATTTTTGAGGTCCCTGTGCATTCTGGAATTTGCCTTAGTTTGTCAAGTACAACATAAAAATTACATGAATTTGAGGTTGATGGACTACAAAGAGATTTGTACAGCAGTCTATTTTGACATATTAATAGAGCATCATGAGGGGTTCTTGAGTATGTATATATGTGAATTGACTAAACACAAGACGACTTTTCTGTATGACAATGTTAGCCTTCTGAATTCTGCTCAGTTCAGACCACCCCTTATCTTGGTGAAGAAATCTGTGGGTTGTTCCTAATAAACTACCACATGCTCACAATATAAGCAAAGGTTTTTATGCTGAAACAATACAGAAAGCACATCTCAAGTTTATTTGTTGCTGAAAATATTCAACCGTCACTGGGCACTGAAATACATACCACAGTCTTGAGTGAAAACCTAACCAAGCCACCAGAAAACCCTAGCCACTAACCAAGATTATAGAAATCATCCGTATATCATATATTGTAGAAGACGAAATCAGCTGTCTTCAAATTACCCACAATTCATAGATTAATAGGTGAGGGAGACATTTCAACTAATTAGTAAATGTTAGAATGTGCATTTCAATAAGATTTCTGTGAACAGAAATAAAGAAGACATTTGTTAAGTAATGGTTTAGCTATATGATAGTCACATCATTTCTAGGGTGTTAGCACATTCTACCATAGACACAAAATCTGCCATCCTTGTTCACAGTTCAACACTTTAACATGGAGCAAGAATACAGAGCACATTTGCAGCCGCAAAAACAACTAGAAAAAGTTATATATATGTCTGAGAAACATTAACAGTGGTGTAATTTAGTATTTTTCTCTTTAATAGAATTTGTTTAACAAAATAAATTAAGTTTTATTTTCTCCATTACCCTAGTGGCTGAAGAGGAAAATGATTAAGATTGTAGGAGGAGGTCTAACTACAAAAAATGTATATATAACAAATTCAAAAATCTATGAAAAGATAGCAAAGGAGAATCATTTCCTGTTTCCTTCTTTTAACAGAAAGTATGAGAGCTATTCTCAAACCCTCTAATACAAAATAATTAAATAGTAGTCTAACTACCATAGAGTTTGCTGAATTATTCTCCAAGCTTGGGGTAATTCAATTGCCCATGGAGTCCTAATGTCATTTCTGGCATTGTGAGGTGCCCTATCACATATCTAGTGGACACTTGAGAAAATTAAAGGTTTTCTGTAAGCATTGTGCCTATGCAGATGCCTGTCTTTTATAAACTCATCCTGCTCTGTCTTGTATGACCCTAGTCATCTACATTAGGATAACTGAAACCTACCCTCTCTCCTCTGGACTGGTAGCTGGAAATCAGTCAGATTTCCCAAGGCATCCCAAATAGCAGTAGATGGGTATGTTTGCTGACCATCTGTTTGTCTTCTTCTTTTCATTTGTTTTTACTATCAGGAAACTGCAGCACTGCTCATGGATTTCACCGACAAATATCATCATTAACCACATCTCTGTCATGACAACTGAAAGTGATGACTCAGTCTGTAGATGGAAATCTAAAACATGTATACGTGTGTATAAGTGCATGCGTTCCTACGCAGGTAAGAAGGGAAAGAAAAAACAGCAAATTGAACTTCTTTGCTGCAATCTGTCCTGTTAGCAGGTGGTTTACCTGAACAAACATATACCCCATTGTCCATAAAAGAAATGCTCTGAGTATCTATAGAGCTCCAGGAATCTTGGGCCATACTCATGCATATATAATGCAAGTCACCGTGGAATAAGGCATAGAGTTCAGAATTACAGACACGTTTTCTCCTAATTGAGAAAACAGCTAACAACAAATTATCACCTCATTATAATCTTAATTTCTTACCCTGAATGCAGATAGGCATGTGCATATATTTTCTTCTATATGTTGCTTTATAGAGGACATGGAGATTAGACTGAAAAATAGACCTCTTGTTTATAGGAACCCAAGATAGATATTCACCCAGTGTAATATCTATTAAAGATAACCACTTGCAATTTGCAGGTCATAGTGCACTCCACTGTATTCTCCAGACTCAGAAGTTCTGGGTGCTTCAGATAAAGAATATATATATATATATTTTTTTTTTGATTTGTCTGCCTTTCTGAAAAGATGATTGGCAAGAGACATTTCGATCTTGCACTTTTGATGAAGAGAACTGGTCTTGAGTTTGACTGCAACCTCACTTAAAAGCACTGGGATGAGTCACAGTTCTTTGAGTCTGTGCTGGGATTACTGCTGCTGCAACTTCTTTTGTGTTTTATTAACTTAAAAAAAAAGAAAAAAAAGCTTAATTAATTTTCATAATATAATTGCAAACAGTATTATTCGTTCAAAATAGGTGTTTTAATATCTAATATTTCTGGTAAAAACAAGCCAACTTATAAAGTAGTGAACATTCTAAAACAGGAACTATTATTCTCCCTGTTTTACAAATTTGTGGACTGCAGCAAAGACCAGAGTGGTGCCCAGTATAGAGTGTTCTCTCTCAGTATTACTGCTCTAATGCATTCTGAAAGATTGGTAAAATTCTGTCTTAGAGTTGCCTGCAGCAGTTATACATGGAAATCGTTCACTAATAGAGCTTTTACCAGCCTAAGACAGCCAAAGTGTTCCCTTCATCAGTTTTGTGGAAGTAATTTAGCAGGTAAGTCTTCATGACTGTGACAGTCATGTAGGTAAACCCCATGAGGGAGTTCTGTTTTCCTTACTTCTTGCAGCAGTACAAATACAGGTAATCACATGAAGGTAAAGAGCAACGGTTCTGAAAACGCCCTGAGGGGCCCCTCATTATTGGATGTGTCACTAACAAGACCACTGCATTCCCATTGTAAAACTCAACTCTAAACATTTTAGTGGAAATCTGACTTACTAAATCAAAAATCTGTTCCAGCAAAGTTCTTCAATACTGTCTCTGCATGTCAGCTTGGTATTTTAATACACCTCCACAGCACCAGGTCACTATAGCACCAAAACTGAGTCCTAAGTATAATATACTTTAAAGCAACCATACATATCAGACTACACAATGTGGCAGACCACATTATGTGCTAATATGCAGTATATGGTCTTCTAGAATAAGTTTAAGAGTATAGAAAATAACTATAGTGTTTCTGTTGTAATACTGTGCTTTTGATATATAATGATTTGAATCCTCTGTTAGTGCTTATCTGTATTTGTCTACTGAAGACAGTCTTGTCTGAAGACAGACTTAACTAAAGTTTTCACCCTTTCTGTGAACTGTCTCATTGTGAAATGTAAGAGGGATATTATTTCACCAATTTTTCTATTTTCATTAATTTTACTGATGTCTATTTGTGCTCATCCAATCTGAATACAAAGATATGTCTGGCTCTGATTATAATTTTAAATGACTTGTGACTGACTGAACTCCCAATCTGTGCCAGTTGAAGCCAGGACAGAATTTGTGCAAGAGAAATGGAAAACCAGCTGCTCATCAGCAACAATTCTTTCCACCTATTTATTATTTGAATCCATTGGTTTATAGTTTCAGTAAAAGTCCCTTGAAATAAGCATTTAAAATAATTTTCAAAGCATTAATAACAAAAACAACAAACAGTATCATAGGTGGTTGGTTTCAAAAAGAAAATATAAAAGAGGAAAAGAAAAATGAAAGAATATTTTTAAAATAGGTATTTGTATGCACAAGCAGGTGTTTGCTGTAAAGGTAATAATTTTCTACAAGTGTCTCAGCTGCAAGCTGTCAGTAAGTGACACTGACACTGATATGCACAATTTCTCATTTTTGTGATCTTTTTATTTCCTCCTGCACTGAATATTTTTTTCATTCACATGAGCTCTTCACCTACTTTAATTCAATGTCACTAATGGCGGAAAGTGCTAGGTTAAATACAACAGGATTTCAACATTCTTTCAAGGATCCAAACCTACCACAGCTAGAATCCAAGTCTAGCTTATGATTTTATAAGCTATTAATGATTTGACTTGTTAAAAAAAAAGAAAAAAGAAAATGGAAAGAGGGACACATTCTGATCTCAAATGTGGAGTAAACACGAAATACCACAATTTTTTTTTTCCATAGAAAAGCCATACATTCTTGACCTCCAGACTCTATTATTGTAACTTATTATGAATGAAGCCAAACAGGCAAAATTCAGCAACCTGTCTTCTCAGTAACACATAGGACTCTGAACATATCACCTCTTGCTCTGCAATGTTCAGTGCATTCCCACTGAATACAAAATCCAATTTATAGTTTATTTTAATATTCAAAGCCTTGCATAGAAAGGGACAGTTCTTTTCACAAATCATGACCTCCCCAGAGCTGTTGCAGTCCAATGAAAATATAAAGCTTTTGTTGTTGTTGTTGTTTTGTTTTGTTTTTGCCAAGAACCATAGAATCATAGAATGCTTAAGGTTGGAAGGGACCTCTAGAGGTCATCTAGTCCAACCCCCCTACACACACAGGGTCACCTAGAGCATGTGGCACAGGACTGCGTCCAAGCGGGTTTGGAAGATCTCCAGAGAAGGAGACTCCACAACCTCTCTCTCTGCAACCTGTTCCAGGGCTCTGTCACCCTCACTGTCAAGAAATTTTTCCTTAAGTTCCTGTGGAACTTTTGGTGCTTCAGTTTGTGGCTGTTTCCTCTAGTCCTATCAGTGGCCACCACTGAGAAGAGGCCAGCACCATCCCCCTCACTGCCTCCCTTGAGGTACTTATAGACACTGATCAGGTCTCCTCTCAGCCTTCTCTTCTCCAGGCTGAACAGGCCCAGCTCTCTCAGCCTTTCCTCATAGGGCAGATGTTCCAGGCCCCTGATCATCCTCGTAGCCCTGCGCTGGACTCTCTCCAGCAGCTCCACATCCCCCTTCTACTAGGGAGCCCAGAACTGGACACAGTACTCCAGGTGTGGCCTCACCAGGGCTGAGTAGAGGGGCAGGATCACCTCCCTCAACCTGCTGCAGACACTCCTCCTAATAAACCCCAGGATCCCATTGGCCTTCTTGGCCACGAGGGCACACTGTTGCCTCATGGTCAACTTGTCATCCACCATGACGCCCAGGTCCCTCTCTGCAGTGCTGCTCTCCAGAAGGTCAGTCCCCAGCCTGTACTGGTGACCGGGGTTATTTTTCCCCAGGTGCAGGACTTTGCACTTGTCTTTATTGAATTTCATAAGATTTCTCACTGCCCAGTTTCCCAGTCTGTCCAGGTCCTTTTGAATGGCAGCGCAACCCTCTGAGGTATCAGCTACTCCTCCCAGTTTGGTATCATCAGCAAACTTGCTGAGGGAGCACTCCATCCCTTCATCCAGGTCATTAATGAATAATTTGAACAGAACTGGGCCAAGGACTGACCCCTGGGGGACACCGCTAACCATAGGCCTTCAACTAGACTCCGCACCACTCATCACCACCCCCTGAGCCCTGGCATATAGCCAATTCCTAATCCACCTCACTGTCCACTCATCTACCCCACACTTCTGGAGCTTGCCCAGAGGATGCTGTAAGGGACGGTGTCAAAAGCCTTGCTGAAGTCAAGGTAGATGACATCCACCGCTCTCCCCTCATCCATACAGCTAGTCATTCTGTCATAGAAGGCGATCAGGTTAGTCAAGCACGATTTCCCTTTGGTGAATCCATGCTGACTACTCTTGAGCACCTTCTTGTCCTCCATGTGCCTGGAGACAACTGCCAGGATGAGCTGTTCCATTACTTTTCCGGGGATGGAGGTGAGACTCACTGGCCTATAGTTGCCTGGGTCCTCCCTCTTGCCTCTTTTGAAGACTGGCGTGAGGTTGGCTTTCTTCCAGTCCTCCAGCACCTCCCCCGTTCTCCAGGACCTTTCAAAGATGATGGAGATCAGCTTAGCTATGACATCTGCCAGCTCTCGCAGCACTCTGGGGTACATCCCATCAGGGCCCATGAATTTGTGGATATCGAGTTTCCTTAGGTGCTCTTTGACCCAATCTTTCTCAACCTGGGGTAAGTCTTCCTCTCTCCATGCTTCCTCTCTTGTCCCTAGGGCCTGGGACTCTAAAGGGCTGTCCTTGGTAAACACCAAAACAAAGAAGGCGTTCAGCAACTCTGCTTTTCTGTGTTTTTTTTTTGTAACCAGGGCATGCACCCCGTTCACAAGCAGACTCACATTTTCCCTGATCTTTCTTTTGCTGTTAATGCATTTGAAGTTTTTCTTGTTATTTTTAACATCCCTGGCCAGACTGACTTCCAACTGTGCCTTAGCTTTCCGTGTCGCTTCCCTGCATTCCCTGACAACGTTCCTGTATTTCTCCCAAGCGGCCTGTATACCACCTTCTTCTGCTTGAGCATTGCCACAAGCTCCTTGTTCATCCACGCAGGTCTCCTGCCTTCTCTGCCTGACTTCTTACACTCAGGGATGCACTGTTGCTGGGCGTGGAGGAAGTGCTGCTTGAAAACCAACCAGCTCTCTTGGGCTCCCCTGCCTTCTAGAGCCCTAGCCCATGGGATACTTCCGAGGAGGTCTCTGAAGAGGCCAAAGTTGGCCCTCCTGAAGTCCATACTTGCAAGGCTACTTACAGCCCTGCTTCCTCCTCGTTGGATCCTAAACTTGACCAGGTCATGATCACTGCAGCCGAGGCTAACCCCCAAATTCACATCTCCAACATGTCCCTCTCTATTTGTCAGTACGAGGTCCAGTAGCCCACCTCTCCTCGTTGGCTCCTCCACAACCTGCATCAAAAAGTTATCATCCACACACTGCAGGAACCTCCAGGACTGTTTGTGCCTGGCTGTGTTGTCCTTCCAGTTGATGTCAGGGTAGTTGAAGTCCCCCATGAGAACCAGGGCTTGTGACCATGAGGCTACTTCCAGCTGACTATAGAAGGCCCTATCGACTTCCTCATCCTGGTCAGGTGGCCTAAAGCAGACCCCCACCACAGTGCCTCCCACGTTAGCCTGCCCTTTAACCCTCACCCACAAGCTCTCCACGCGCTCATCATCCACCCTCAGGCTGAGCTCCATGCATTCCAGTTGCTCTCTGACGTAAAGAGCAACTCCCCCACCTCGCTTTCCCAGCCTGTCCTTCCTAAAGAGCACATAGCCTTCCATGACAGCGCTCCAGTTGTGTGAGCTGTCCCCCCATGTCTCTGTGATTCCAATGAGATCATGGCCCTGGGAGTGCACACAGATCTCCAGCTCATTCTGCTTATTCCCCATGCTGCGTGCATTGGTGTAGAGGTATTTAAGGGAAGTAATGGAGCCTGCAGGTTTCCCAGGATGGGTGAAAGAGGACCCTCTAGAATCATCTCCTATCCTCACTTCCGCACTACCATACTCCCACTGGATGCCATCTGACTTTGGCTGCGTGATACTGATTGCCCTGTCCACATAACATTCCCCTTCTCCCTTCTTGCTTAGTTTAAAGCCCTTGCTTAGTTTAAAGCCCTGATCACCAGGTTGTCCAGCCTTTTGGCAAAGAGACATGTGCCCCTCTTGATGAGGTGGTCCCCATCATTCCCCACTAGCTAATGGCCATCAAACAGAGTCCCATGGTCATAGAAGCCAAAACCCTGTAGCCAAGACCAGCGGCGCAGCCAGTTGTTAATCTGCGATATCTGTCTTCTCCTCCTTGAATCCATTCCTCTCATTGCTAGGATAGAGGAGAACACAACCTGGGCTCCCATACCTTTGACGGCCATCCCTAGGGCTCTGAAATTTCGCTTGATGTCCCACACAGTGTTGCTTTCTGACCTAGCTCAGTTTTCTTATGGTTATATTGCTGTATTGGAGATTAAAGGATACACAAGCACCTAGACAACCCTTAGATCAGCCTTTCATATCTTTCTCATCCCATCCACACTCTTGAAGGTATTCTTAACATAGGGATATATAAGCTTTTTGTTGCTTTTCCCGTTTTCTTCTTTTCAGTTTGAGATTACCTAGATATGTCCATGTTAACATGTTTATATAATTATCTCTGTCTGTGTTATTCCCAGAACCATAAAACATATTGGTCCTGGTGGTCTCAGGATGGCTGGAGTCAAGTCTGCTATAGTCTGGAGTCAGTATGGCTCAGCTGACATTAAATGGCTCTTGAGAATATAAAGCAGGATCTATTAGCTTTGGTACAGTACTACATAAATACTGCTTCTAGATCTGAACTGTTTGGTTTTTATGTCACTGTGCCAAGTAGATTGACTAGATTGAGTGCCTGCTAGTTCACTAATCCCTATCCCATGTTCCATAATGGGGATTATGGACCCATAAAACAGTACCCCAAAACTCAGTTTTTCTTCATGACTAAAAATCTAGAGCCAGATTTTTTTGCTGGTAGATCTGTATTGGCATTACTGTCTGATTGCAACATCAGGAGACATATCCAAACTATGTTCTTTTTACAGGAAAAAAAATAAAATAAAATAAAATAAATTTCTTCCTGACAGCCTTTGAAAAATTTTGGTTTGGACTCTAAGAGTTGAACTTCTCTTCTTTCATGTACTTTTTATAGCATCATCATTACCAATGACCAAATTTCATTGCTAGTAGTATAATTCCATTTTCTTTACCTTGATAAGCAATTCAGTTAACGCATAAGAACACAATAAAGTTATCTCCGGTTTTCTCTCTGTCTCAACCCAATGAAGTCAAATCACTCAACAGAAAAAGTGAAATAGTTTATTTCAAATAGAAACCTCATTGTCAATAACAACAACAACAAGTTCTTTCCAGAGATCTATTTTCTGCATTTTTTTTCTCAAAGGAGAAATGTAATTTGCAGTATGATTACTTTGTAAACCGTTGCCCACATATCCTGTGTAGGTGAAAAGCTTTTTAATATACTTGACCATATATAAAAATTAATCCTATAAATACATTTGAGTTAGTACCTGGCAATCAGAATGTTGTATATTATCTTAGGGCTTATTCATCTTCGGGATTAATTTTTGTACCATATCAGGTAAGAAAGTAGCCTTAAGGACCAAATTTGTGAATACATTTTATGATAATTCTTTGATAATTCCATGGTTTTGGCAGACAAAGAAGTAAGAAAATTCTGAAATCTATGTAATTATACTCATTCTAAATGATTTCTAAATCACTGAGTCACTGAGGAAAAATACAAAGAGACAACATAACTCTAATTTATTTCCAGTCCTACATTCCTTTTGCTGCTATTGCCCTGTCATTTTATGCTTAACATTATTTTCCATATAGCTTACTTAACCCTCTAGGAACTAAATAATGAACTAGGAATTAAGAAATGCAAATAATATAGTGGCTGCTGCCACCATAACATTACCCTTCAAAGAGCTTTATTATTTTTATTTTTATTTTTTTTTTTTTTTACCACTCCAAGTCCTCCTTATCTAGACTACAGACCCTTCAAAGTAGGGATCATCAACTAATTTATGTTAAGCAATGCTTATCTCAATTTAATTCTTTTTTTTCTTTAGCCTTTGGGCAGTGCTATCGTATATATGATCAATAATAAAAATAACAGTAATTGCTGATCATCACAGCTCAATTTCTCAAAGACATCACACTGGTTGAACTTTAATGGCCTGTGACATATTCTAGGCTTGACAAAATGATCTAATAATCCCTTTTGCCCTTAACCTTTATGAATGTATGAACACAATTATCTTTCTGTCCTAACTTTAGTTGCTTGAAATAGCTTCAACACAACAGTCATGTTTATTAGATAAAGACACAGACACAGAATTAAATCGATTACTTTGTACAAAAAAAACTTGGTTTGAGAACATACTATACAGTAATGCCAGCTAAATTTCTGTTTAAGGAAAACAAAAATTGTCAATGGCAATATATGTGTATTTACTTTCTGAACTAATTTGTGTGAAGGGAGCTGTTAAAACAGAATGCTCTACTGTGCTAAAAGGCAGTTATATAATGCCCACTGTATCACCAAATCCTTATGTTATCCATTAATTCAGAGTTAAAGCTGCGTAAGACAACAATATGCCTTTTATTTGCTGTAATGAAGAGTCTCAAGTTGGTTGTTAGGTTTATTCCAGGAATAACTTTAAAATATATATTTGTATGTATGCCTGAAATAAATCATTGATTAAAATAGAAGCAGAAATATGGACTTATTTTGCCGATATCCAAATTGTGCATCACAATAGTAAAACTGATTATTCCATTAACATAGTTATTTATTGCAAAGTAGGTAGTGGTTTCAACATAGTGCAATAATACAGCTAAAGAGGAGCATAATATCTTCATTTAACTACAAGGGAGAGTGATAAGGGCCATTATAGACTTCTAATGGTAACCTGACTTCAGTGGTTTGCAAGTACTCATCATTGACTTTAAAAGAAAGATTAGCTAAAGACACAAAAATAATGTAAGATTCAAAATGGGTGTGATATGTTTAATTTATAACAGACTTTGTCATCGGTTATCAGAAGGATGACCAATTTTTTAGGTAACTGAAATACAATGAGGTTCCTCTATCTGTACTTAGTAAACTGTTTCATATGATGCCATCTGAAGATCTAGTAGCTAAAAGTGGGGATAAGAATTGGTACCAAATCCAAAATACATCCAATTTGATGAAGAACCCACAGCCAGTGCCAAAACAGAAAGCATAACTGTACAGTGTACCAGTGCAGGTTTCAGAGGTAGTTTTTAGGATAAATCCTATTCACTAATACTGTTCATTTCTTTGACATGAGAAATATATCTGTGCAAATGAAATTTCCTAACGATTCCAAGATAAGAGGTCCCTGTTAATACAGATGAGGATAACGGTAAAAGAAACAGTAAGAACACCCATCTTGAAAGTTCATTTGCTTAAATAGAAAACTTTGCTCAGGCCCTGGCTCTCAGATCTATTCACTATAAATTTAGGCATATCATATGAATTGAATGGAGTTTTGGGCCAGAGTTCAGCTGCCTCAGTCTAAGTTCTCCATGTAAATAATTGCATTATATACATATAATTGCATTATATTTGCATATAAAATTAAAAAAAAAAATGTTTTGTTTTCCTTTTTGAAGAAATTTTCAGGATTTTCTTTGATTAGTATCTAAATATCAATACATAAACAACATAAATCTAAAGGACAGCCTAAAATATGTGTTTCTTTCTAAGTCTTAGAGAAAGATCATCACTTAGAAAACTAGCAATGATTCCTGAAATGTGGTACATAGATTCACCACAATCATCAAAAGCCTTCAGGCTTTCTATTGGAGATTTTTTTTTCTATATCATTCCTGCTTCCTGTTTTGCCAGCCCTCAGTGACCTACACACTACTTGCTTAGATATCAGATGGATATATGAACTGCTTGCTGAAACCTCATAGCATAAGTGCTGGGAAATGAGTTAACATGGATGCCCTAGTACAAATATTGCTTTACTTTTGAAGTAAGTGGCACATGCCCAAGATTGAGGTTTGGTTGGCACTGAGGAGTGGAGTTCTTGAGCTGTGTGCCTTTTGGATAAAACTAAACTGCAGAATGTTCTCCAGAAATACTCCTAATGCACTGCAGCCCTACGTGTCAATTCAGTCAACAGTGTAAGGCAAAGTCCCTGCAAGAGGTGCGTATGATACCTTAATCAAAACTTGTAGCTCCATTTAAAAGTAACACCACTGTCAAAATATTTCTTCAGTTTGGTATGAAAAATTCCATTTTGTGCCGTTCATGAAGAGGGATGTGGAGCTACTGAAGAGAGTCCGGCACAGGGCTACAAGGATGATCAGGGGCCTGGAACATCTGCCCTGTGAGGAAAGGCTGAGAGATCTGGGCCTGTTCAGCCTGGAGAAGAGAAGGCTGAGAGGGGATCTCATCAGTGTCTATAAATACCTCAAGGGAGGCAGTGAGGAGGATGGGTCCAGCTTCTTTTCAGAGGTGACCACCAATAGAACTAGAGGTAACGTCCACAAACTGAAGCACCAAAATTTCCACAGGAATTTAAGGAAAAATTTATTAACAGTGAGGGTGACAGAGCCCTGGCACAGGCTGCCCAGAGAGGTTGTGGAGTCTCCTTCTCTGGAGATCTTCCAAACCCACTTGGACGCAGTACTGTGCCATGTGCTCTAGGTGACCCTGTGTGTGCAGCGGGGTTGTACTAGGTGATATCTAAAGGTCCTTTCCAGCCTTAAGGATTCTATGATGTTCAATTTTGGCTAACATGTCTTATAGCCTTAATCCATATTCCTAGCTATTCTGAATTAATGTATCAATCATTGAAATATCACTTCAGTAGTAGCAATTTCTGCTAGCATAGAGGGAAAAAAAAAAAAAGCATATCTTAATTTGCTTTCTATATTGACTCTTTTTTTCTTATTACTTCTTAATCTTCCATTTAAAAAAAAAAATCATTTTCATCAGAAGAGTCTTGCTCTCGCTGCTACATGCTGTTGTACGGCTTAGGTTCTTTCCTATTTTTCACTCTGATTTTGATTTTGCTACATTTTAAAGCACAATCATACTTTATTTCTCATGTTCATTCTCTCTTTGGAATTAATACACAAAAACATATTTATTTCTAACAGTATGAACTAAAAATGATTTTTTTTCAAGTTATAAACAATATTTATTCCTGAAATTTAGAAATCAACTCTACACAGTTTGAATTTGGACTGACAGGGCCAGTAAATTGTAAATAAGGCTTTTTTGCACTTTTTTTTTTTTTTTTAAACAGATCAGAATAAGGAGTAGAAGAAGACCTGATCTTATAAAAAGGATTCCTGGACTCTGATTAATATTGGCTTTGTCTGCCTAAGGGATCTTTAACAATCAAAAAGTCATTTATTTCTCAGATAAGTCTCAGATAAGATTCAGGGAAATTGCTATTCTTGGATAATTCATAATTTTGTTTAAATTAGTTAATAAAAGAGATGCTATCTAACAGTGATTTTTATGATCACTTAAAGCTTCTCTGTAAGGCATAGTTTGCATGCCACTGAGGAATCCTTTCCCATATTGGTGTCTAGACATTCACAGGTTGACTTCTACTGAAGAATTTGAGAATGGTTGCATCTCACCAAGTGCACAGGAAAATTTATTTATTCTAACATTTGAAAATACAATATATAAAGTTTGGGGCTCATGTAATTAGGAGAGGAGGCAAAAGGGAATAAAAGCAGATTTAAACAGATTCTTATAAGTCTAGTCATTTTACAGAGGTTGTGTGGATTTGGAATGACAGGACCACAACCAGGCAAATTTTCCAAACTGTCATTGCAAGTCCTCTCTTCTCCAAAACGGCAGTCTGTTCTCACTTGATGGATAGAAAATGTCCTTATTTGCTTTCCTCTTGCAGATTATTCAAGAGCTCAGCAGAAAAGAAAGTTATGTGGATCCACAAGAGGATTCCAAAAGCTGTTTCTAATTCTATCTTACTTCAGGAGACACGAGGAAAGCACAGCCCATCAGGGCACTGTCTCTCTTAGGACCAAGCTCCAGGAGCCATGTGGGATCCTCAACATGAGCTTTACCAGCCACTGCCTGACTCACTGCCCTAGCACACAGAGCAGAGCAGGCTACAGGGAGGAGGGGATAGCCCCGCTGTTGGACGCCTCTGCAAGGACAGGCTGATGGGGGGGCGAGGCTGTTAGCTGCCAGCAAATCAGAAGCTCAAGTCAGTGGGGCACATGGCCGAGCAGCAGCAGAACTGTCACAGAGTTGAAGATCAGCATTGCTATCGTGTCACTGAGGCTTATGGTCCTGGGCTTGGGTGTAATGGGATCCTAGTCCTAGACAGAAATGGGGAAAGGCTGCCCCAGGGAGGCAGGGCCAGTAAAGCCCTCAGGGCCCTGGTGCAACCAACATAAAGTTCAGAAGTGAACTCATGAAGTGATTCATCAGATGACACAATGAATTCAATGATGTTTCTGGTGTGGGAGTTCCGCTACAGCACGTAGCCATAAGCAAAGGCTTCTCTCGGTCCAGAGTACGTGGTGGAGTATTAGTGTGTCTGCAAATGGGCTCTTCCTTCCTACACACACGAGGAAGAAGAAACTGTGATGAAAGGAGTAGGTGTGTGTTTATCTCCCCCTCTGAAGTAAGAGAAAAAGAAACGTAGGATTTCATCAGATGTGTTCAACATTTCCACTTCTAGTTTGAATCTGTATTTGAAAATAGATGTCAAGATGTCACCCACTTCTGGAGAGATGAAGCTCCAGATTTAGGAACTAGCCTTCTATGATGAGTACAACAAAGTTCCCTAAACACAAGCTAGGCAACAGAGATCTGGTTGGTACAACCAGTGGAGTCTGGAGGCACAACTCTGTTGCCCAGTCATGGAGGCTCTGGGCTATATGAGAACCTTGACACATATATGCACACAGAGATTCAACAGACAGACGTGGTACAAGATGCTTACAAGGACCTGTGTCTGTTTGGACTGATAGTAAATCTAAAAAGAATGACTTCAGGCATTTCAAACAGACAAAACCATCCAAGTGAACAGAGCTGACAGCGTTACCTGCTCCCCACATGCAAGTTCTAGAAAGACACAAAGAATTATTTCTACAGCCTGCATTCCCTTGTGTATTTGGGAGGATAAATAGTGCTGCTTTACCAGTTCAAGTCACAGTCTGTATCTAAATATATCCATTTTATTGTACCTGAAAACGCTTAATTTTATGCTTCGGTTTTCAACATGGATCACTTACACATTCTGGGCTTTTGTTATTCCCCAGATAGCAGAATAAACTAATTAAAGTGTATAGAAATAATACACAATCTGCAGTTGATGCAACAATCAATATGGCAAAGTATAAACAAACTATCATTTAATTTGTTAAAAAAGGATTGCATAAAGGAGAAAAATCTATTTATGAGACTCAATCTGACATTTAGGAGATATTTTTGAACATGTGCAGTTAAGAGCATGACCTGAGGTTAAGACATTATGGTTCCTGACATTTTATTCAGGAGACTGGTATCCTACTGTACATATCAATTCTAGAAATCACAACTCTGTGGTTGATCCAAACGGTCACATATGCCTTGGAAAGGTATTTAACTAAGACATTTTAGTTTTATAGGGTGCCCAAGTAGGAGAATTGAGGGTTTATGTTTAGATTCTATGTCATGGAGCAGATCAACAGTAAACTGCTTACATAGTATTGCCCTAAGAGTTTTACATTACAACTGGACAAAAATGAAAAATTTTTACTGAGCCTTGTAAGTTCTTAATAACATACTGTTTCCTGTGATACTTATAGCCATGCTCCTAGACACCAATTAGTCTTATACCAAGAATTGCAGAGGGCTGGGATTTAATTCTCTTGCACTTTACACTGCTCTAAATCAAAAACTGGAGTTACGCCAGGCGTAAAATGCACCCTATGAAGGAAGCAATTACAGTGAATGCTTTGTTTCCTAGGTAGTATAAACATTTTTACTAGAACAAACAATATCATTCTATCTCTCATCACAGATGCTATCAAAAGGAGCAGGGATTTTTGTTGTTGTTTTTGTTGTTTTCCTTTTAGAAGGAGATCATGCGGTAGCATGTAGCGGGCTACACCTGCATTTTGTGTGCTCTGTTTCTTACCTGGCATCATATTGCATTGTACAAGGTGAATGAAACCAGAAACGTTAATTTTTTCTCTACCTATCCCACTTTGGAGCCATAGCTATTTCTATAGCTTTGAGATGAATCATATATTTGCAGACAGAATGCAGCTCTAAAGGAAAAATTCTTCCCTAAACCTGCAGTGGTCCCAACAGACACATTTAGTTATCCAAAATTCTTTCGAGGCTCAGAGTTTCAGCCCTAAATGTGTTTTTTTTCACAGTAACAAGAAAAAGACAACATGAGGAATACTGTGGTGTTCTTTCCTGTCCACTTCTCTGAAGTGTGAAAAACTGACAGACATGAAATATTATATTATTTATTGTGTTGTGACTCATTGTCAAGTGCTATTATTATTCTCATTTTTGTAGTGTTCACAATATGTATAAGTGGCAGCTTTTAGTAGAATCTCACAAAAAACAGCCAGTAATTGTCTGGGTATTTGGTGTTTTTTTTTTTTTTTTTTTTTTTTTTTTTTCTTCTGGATGCCATTGAAACATAAGCTAATAAACTTTCAAAGATACTTTAATGAATCTAATTATAGTAGTCTAACAAGCAAATCAGATCATCCTAACATAGGCATCTATGCCAGAATTTGTTTGCCTACACATAGATACTCAGCATACAGGGAAATCCACAGAAGGCTGACATATGTTACACAGAATATTAAGAGCCTGCAAGAGACTTGCACCTTTCTTAAGTAGCTGGTGAGATGCTCTACAGCATCCTAAAAAGCAGCTTTTACTTACATTTAGGTAACTGAATCCTGCCCTCCTATCTCATTTAGTTGTACAGGCTGTATATAGTTGGTTTTAGAACAAAATACAGCAAGGTAGTACATCCCATCAGAAAATAAGCATCTATGCCAGGAATGAATCAACCTTTGTGTATGTTTATTTTCTTGCACCAAAAATACTGGAACACAAGATGGGTAAAGCTGTATTAGCCAAATTCCACTTTTCTCAGTTTACCTGAAAAATGGATAGAATAATTCCAAGGGCATGTATCCAGCCACAGTGATTACGTTTTTTTTTTTTTTTTTTTTTTTTAAATGTTTTTAACTTCACAGAGGTGATGTCAATGACAGAGCATAAAATGAAATTTCTTCTTGTTTTTATGACTGTGATGCAAATTGCTTGTTTGGGCACTCAAAGTTCTTCTGATAAATGTTGCTAATTTTTTCTCATTTGGTATAACACCGAGCAAAAAATAAATACGGAAACAAAAAAAAAAAAAAAAAAATCTGCATTGCAATCTTGAGGAACAAAGACCATTTTCTTTTTTATGTTTTGTATAATCTTAAGACTATTTTATTCATACTAAAAATTTATATTAATGCAACTAATACAACATTAATTAAAATCAGCTCCCCCTTGACCTGTGTCTCTGTGTACATGTGTGAACATAATACCTAACACAGCAGAGGCAATCTCCCTACGTGTGGGGAGATGGCTAGCAAAAGTGCTCCTCCTAATAGCTTTGACATTTCAGCTGGTTTAAACTAATCACAGAACTATAAACTCACTAACTTCAGTACCTATCTGGAGACATTGCAGGAACTTCAATAGAATTAATCTGCTAAAAAACAAGCAATCTCTAAAGCAAATACAACTTCTGAATAATGCCAAGAATATTAGCTACCATTTTTACTGCCTGTTTCAAAATAAAGGATTAGTTAAAAGGCAGGTTGCATCTTGCTCTGCTTTCAGTTAGATTAGC
>VZSV01000139.1:395565-414668 GCA_013398735.1 Nothocercus julius
AAAAAAAAAAAAAAAAAAAGGAACTAAGTAGTAGAAGTCTGCATATTAATAGGCAAGACAGATGAAGTAATTTCTCAAATTACTCAGCTCTAAAAGGAGTAGATACACTGCAAAAATAAAGGATGGCCAGAAGGTATGATTACCTCTTAGGAGGTAAGGAGTAAGGATGTTAGTTACAGTTTATCAGTGAAATAAAGACTGTTGAGGTAGGAAAGATGTCACTTAGGCTATGATACAAAGTAATCTGTGTAACAGAGAGTCTGACAGAAATATGTTGGAAAAGAAAGAGAAAAGAATTTTCTGAAATAAGATGCTGAAATCCTTTCCTGTGATTTCTTCTACAAATAAACATTTATTGTTTCTGTGCACATGCAGTTTTAGGTCAACCTTTGACTTGTTTATGAACGTGATTTCCAGAGAAATACCCAAGCTTTTTAGCTATGCAAATACCTAATGTCTCACCTTAAAGCTCCTTTGGAGGGGGAAGGAGCACTCACATATGTGAGCACTCCCAGGAACAACCACATATGTGTGTATTTTTTATGGGCTTCAGTAAGCAAGAAGGAGGTTCCAATAAAGCAGGAGAGGAAGGAAGAGAGAAAGGAAGTGGAAGACAGTAATGCTGACAGTCAAATGCTGCCAGAAGATGTGAAAAAATAGAACCCAGAGCATCTAAACATGAGGTTTTCCTGTTCCAAAGTCAAGGCAGTTATTGATACTTACCTAAAAGCTAGAACTAGGTAAATTCAACAGCACCAGCATTATTGTAATTAAATTTACCTTTCTTATAAACTTTTGTACAATGATCTTTAACAGGAAGCTTTTGATCATAGGCTTTTTCCTGCTCTCCCAAACCAGCAAGTGTACACGTACCAATCCTGCATGGTGGCACCATTACCTCATGAAGCTCAGATTTATTACACATAGCTCTTCACAGAAAAAGCCGGGATAGATATCCCTTGGTGCTAGCTGCAGTTCTGGTTTTAAGTGTCCTTAAAGTACTAAGTCACATGCAGATTCTTAATTGCAGTGGGCGAAAATTCACTGTACTCACTTCAGCTGATGCAGATCACAGCTGGACAGCTCAAGAATCAGCTATTTGAAGTCTGCAGTCAAGCCCTGGAAAAAAAAAAAAAAAAAAAAAAAGGGAAAAAAAGAACCCATTTGTATCCCCAGCTTTGGAAAAGGATTGGATCAGGAGATGTGTGCTGTCAAAAGATCCATATGTAGTCAACAGATATTTATCCACAATGAACAAGGAAAATCTGAGTGGGGGGAAAAAAATCACATATTTATATCTATACCTCCATGGATCTAACTGCTCTCAGTAAAAATGTACAAAAGTAATAATGAATACCCAACACAGCCTGAGCCTCAAGACAGTCTGAAAGAGCTCTAGGCTTTCATAATAACAAAGCGTGCTCAGTATGGCTTTACTAGCACAGGTGGTACTGTACATTATTCTTCCCAGAAAAGTTATTATATCACATTATATTCATCATTCAGAATTACAGCATTCTTCTGTTAAAAGGAGAAAATCAAGATGAGGTTCGTTACTTGAACTGGGAGGGTGTCTGCTGCTACCTGGCAAATGATTATTAGCAATTTGACGCAATGTGCTTCATTCGCAAAAGCAGGAGCAATAAAATCAGTGAGGCAAAGGAATATGGCATGTATTTAGTTATCTATCAGCCACGATGTGTACTAGGAGAAGGGTGATGATAATCTGACAGAACATTTGATGAAAATATATATACATATGTACGTATATATATATGCGTGTGTCTGTATATGCATGTATACATGTACACACACACCAGCTGAAGGCTAGGAACTTTATGTATGATGATAACTCACACAATCATTTTGCACAATCATGCTGTGAAATTAACATTTTTTCTTATTTCTTATTTCTTGCGTGGAGGAATGTGAGTCCTCCTCCCTAATTCATAAACATTATCAATAAAGGAAGAAAAACTGATTTGCAGAAAACAAGGTTTCCCTTTAAAACTCAATAGTTCTTTAAGTTGAAGGGAATGGCTTTCCTGACTTGCCCTCGCTACAAGTAGGTATATCAAAAATTGTGATGTAATTGACAAAAAATTTGTAAATCAAAGGCATGAAAATGTTTCCTGCTTGAATTTCAGTGCTGAGCCTTGAAACAAGCAGCAACTGAAGATAACTTATTAAGTTTCTTGAAGATTTCTTGACTGTTTCCTGTTCCTCACAGCAGAATTGCAAGTATAATTATAAAAATATTTCTAAATTTGCCAAATTTGAACAGTTTGAATTTGCCACAGCTCTTTAACTTCAGTAGGAAAAAAAAAAGTGGCAGCTTTTCTTTCTTTTTTTTTTCTACAAATCATTCTGATTCACTTTTCTCTGCATAATAGCCAAGAGTTTTCTTCCCTTTTTATTACCATATAGATGGATACATATGCTTTTGTAGAAATGAGAACTGTAAAAAAAAAAAAAAACTCTTGATTTTTGCCAGACACAGGATGTCTTCTCAAATGATCTCATTACAGTTTCACATAGTGATCTACCAGAAATTTGATCACCCTACATGTAAACATTAATCCTGATATCATATCAAAACCATCAAACATTATTAGTAGAATTTATGACTTTGAAAATGAAAATACTCATGAATGAGAACCCACACACTTCAAGTATCCTTTTCTTCCAATAATTTCTTACAGAGTCCACGAATATAACAGAAGAAGAATTCAGATTTAATTTAGCAGTTTTAATTAATCTGGCTATGTGCTGGTTGTCTTCTACAATATGCAATACATGCATATTGTTTTTTCCCATATACACCAAAGTTATGCACAAAGCTCGTAACCCTCTAACATTCTGTAAGCCCTGCTGTAAACCCTTTTCCCGCTGCGCTTAGTGTCCCCTGCTCCAAGAGTCCAAGGCTCAGCTCTGACATAGCCCAGCAGCATAACCTTGGCTCAGATTTCTGACAAAATCGATGAGCATGATGCGAGAAAGAGCCCTGAAAGCTAGGAAAGATAAAATTGCAGGCAGAGGTAGCAGTGTTGAGACAAAAACAGACAAAAACATCAGCTCAAGGTAAAAAGCACAAGTAAAAATAAGATCTTCTTTTCCCTCCTTCCCCCTTAAAAAATACATAAGTTGAAGGCTCATTAAGTAGTTGGGAATCATTGGGTCCTAGGAGGAAGCCACTAGTGTCACCAGTGAAGGTGGAGCTAGTGGGACCTGGCAACTCAGCAACACTGAGTCTCTGTGATGATTAAATCCTAGATAGGTTTTGTGGGGCTAACTAACATGCAATTGCTTTATTAATTGTTTTTTAAGTTGTGCATATCCCACTTGCAGAGATTCTTTTCCCTGGGTCCGATAATGCCTAAATAAACTGAACTAAATGAGGGGCCATAGCAGGTCCTGGTGAAAAGCAACCCACAACCACCACGTCTTCCTCTGTGCGCAAAGAAACCAGCAAGTGGCAATGAGGACAGGCAGGAGCAGTAGCACAGATGTGAGAGGTTTGGACTGCCATAAAGCAGATTTTCTGTCCTAATATGCTTTCTGCATATAATCTCAAGGCATTTTTTACGTATATTTTCAGAGGAAAGATAAAAATAGGAGGTTAATATGTTCTACCTTTAAAAAAAGAAAATACAGGCTGTTGTGTGGTAAGCAAAGAAGTTTTAAACTTCTGAGTGTTTTCTTCCCATCTATGATGTCCCCAAGGCTTTCTAAAAGCTACTGGCTTAGCAGAAAAGTTGGCAGCTAAAAACTGCCTAAACATCAGTTTTCTCTCTGCAACTAGGGGAGCGAATTGGGTGGAAAGGGCAGAGTTTTGGTCATGGACCTCTTCATGGTGACAGCCCCCAGCCACCCTGTACCAGTCACAGACAGTTCCAAACAGTTCCAGATGGTTCGCTAATGGAGGGGCATGGCTACCAGGCCCCAAAAATGCCCCATGCTGGAGACGCCATGGCTCTGATGGGTGTCAGGAGGCACACGGGGAGACATAGGAGGGGACATGAGTATGAGGGGGTGTGTGAAGAGATGGGTTTGGAGAAGAGAAATGGAGGAGAAGAGCAGAAAGGGGACAGGACTGGAGGCACAGCCCAGGGACCATGAGGCATGTGGCACTGGGGCTGAGGAAATAAGTAAGAGGCAAGGAGTGTTGGTAAAAATAAATAAATAGCAAGAATTGGCAAGAAGAAACTGCTAAGTGCTGATTCCCAGTCTCCCATGGCATCACGGAAAGGACTAGGAAGGCCTGGAAGTAAAGTGTGGTAGAAAGCAGAACTGAGACTTGGAAGGGGGAACAAGTGCTGGACTACACCTGGGAAGAGGCAAGGAAAAGTATTTTCCTAATGCTTTGCCTCTTTTCTTTCTGAATATCTGAATCAGTAATCCATAAAGTTTATGTTAATTGGTAGTAATCAATAAAAGTGGAATTTCCTCGAACAAGACCATTTTGGCTGCTGCAGTGCGTTACAATGAAAACAAACTCTTTCTTGAGACTCTAACTGAAACTCATTACCTTTCTTTCTTGTGTTTATTTTTCATGAATGTTTGAGCAGCTGAGATGAAGCAGATCAAACAGCCACTTAAATCAAAGTTTTTCATAAATGCTTATCCATGAATTTTGATAGGATTATAGTATTGACAATTCATGTCCAGTCCACTGGGCATTGAGCAAAGACTGAGGCAGGAGCAAGGAATACCAACTGCTGTTAGGGGAGGACTGCCATTCCCCCTTCCCTGTGCACTCATGCTGGTGAAATCCTGCTTGGAGAATGAGAATACAGCCTAGAGGCCCTTGGCTGCCTTTCCCTTCCCTTCTTACTTCTTGTCTGTTGCTTAACATGGGTTAAGCATGGGAAAGGGTTGGGACTCTCTTCATAATTTACCCATAAATTAAGCCTATAGAGCTATAATAGTGCAGCAGTTGGATGGATGTCCTTGTCTTAACAAAAAAAAAAAAAATTGCTCAAATATTTTCTGTAAGGATCCTGCGACCTAGACACCTAGGAAGAGGGAGAATGGGCTCAGGACCCTTGCACTTATCAGTATTTACAGGACATTTTGAGGCAAATATATGGCTTATCCCTGAGTTCCTTTTCCAATGCTGATCATCAAGAGCATAAAGAAATTCTACTGCTTTTGCACAGCATAAAAGATGAAGAGCAGAGATCAGAAACTACTTTCTAATCATGCATTTGTTGGGGGTATTTTTTTTTCCCGTTACTGTGAATGCCGCACAGGAATTAAGAATTCTTAGCCTAATCTGTGGTAGAACAATTGAAATTAGTATTGTGTCAGCTAGGTTTTAAATTTAGATCAAATCATACATGTGATTATATTTACAACTTTAACACTATTCAGACAAAGAACTATTGCATTACTGAACAACAGGCAAGAACATTTTATATCATGTTCATGATGCAGATGGAAAAAAAGTGAAAATCTATTGTTCAGATAAGTTAAGAACTGTAAACCTATCTCTAATCCCTACTGAATTTCTGTTGGAGGTGCTCAGGTATTGCTCTAAGAATCTCCTATGCAGGATGCAAAACCAACAGAATCACACAGAATTATAGAATGCTTAAGGGTGGAAGGGACCTCTAGAGACCATCTAGTCCCACTCCCCTGCTCAAGTAGGGATGCCTAGAGCACGTGGCACAGGGTGGCATCCAGGCAGGTTTTGAAGATCTCCAAAGGAGGAGACTCCATCACCTCTTTGGGCAGCCTGTTCCAGGGTTCTGTCACTCTCACAGGTATCTATTCATCTTGATAAGATCCCCTCTCAGTCTTCTCCAGGCTAAACAGGCCCAGCTCACTTAATTTTTCCTCACAATAGATGCTCCAGTCTCTTAATCATCTTTGTCGCTCTACGCTGGACCCTCTGTAGAACCTCCACCTCCCTCTTGTCGTGGGGTGCCCAGAACTGCACAGAATACTCCAGCTGTGGCCTCACCAGAGCTGAGGAGAGGGGCAGGATCCCCCACCTCCACCTGCTGGCATCACTCCTCCTGATGCAGACCAGGATCCCATTGGCCTTCTTGGCCATGAGGGCACATGGCTGACTCTTGGTTAACTTGTCAATCAGAACTCCCAAACCCCTCTCCATGGAGCTGCTTTCCAGCAAGTCAACCTCTAATCTGTACTGGTGCCTGGGATTATACCTTCCCAGGTGCCGGACCTTGCACTTGTCCCTGTTGAACCTCATGAGGTTCCTCTCTGCCCAATTCTCCAACCTGTCTAGGTCCCTCTGAATGGCAGCACAGTCCTCGGGAGTGTTGGCCACTCCATTCAGTTTTCTATCATCTGCAAAATATGTCTGAAGGAATAGTGGTAATTTCTTGCCTGCATTTAGGGGCTATGATTAGACAGAGGTTGAGATTAACCTGAGTCTGGAAATTAGTGGCTGAAATATTGTCAAGAAGCAGAAAGTGGGATCCACTTCATGGAGGCAAAATACTAGTAATCTATTAGAATACTGATAATCATTTGAGCAGCAACATTTATCATTATTTGTCCGGTTTTCTAGGCTCCAAATATATTCAAAAGCTTCCTTTCAACTTTTTCCCCTTCAAACACTCTGCATGGCCCTTTCCCAGAAGCCATAGTTTTGGCATAGACAGAAGAAATTAAAATTGGGCCTCTGATTTCTCTAAGGCATGACTCTTGGCACCCAGTCATTTTGGTACACTGGCAGCACCATCACAGACTTTACCTTAAGTTTTAAAAAGTGGTCACAGATAACATTTTGTGGCCTCAAGCCATATGGCTTGTATACATGGCTTATATATGTAGGTATCCATGAAGTTCTGTTGAAACTTTAGACTTTGTTTTTACACAGATGAATATTGACTTTGACAGTGCTTGGCAGACTTTATGTGAGTTTCTGTGTCTTATGTTGTATGTCCTTTAATTTCATCCTACACATTTCTCTGATTTAGTCTCCTCAGAAGACTTACAGTGCAAACTACTGCGCTTGCTGCACTAGAAAGCAACAAGGAACCAGTGCATTTTGTTAAACAGAATCCTTCCTTGGGTATTCATATATTGATGTGCTGAAACTATGTAAACATAAGAGCATGTTTGATATTGTATGAGTTCATGGCCTAACAAAGACCACCAATAGACATACTTGCAGATAACCAAAGAAATTATTTTTGTGAACAGCAAGGTTTGATATCTTGTCTATTAAAGGGGTTATTGATGCACTGAAAGTATGTATTTTAAAGATTGAACTTTGATCACATGCCAATTCCTGCCGCTTTAGTCATGCAAACAGTGACCTTAGTTTCATTTCAGTTTACTACCAAGGTTAAACTGAGTGTCATTCAGCCTTCTAAGTAATTTTAAAATGTTTTGTGTTCATTTATTTCCGTACAATAGTGGAAATCGAGTTAATTGGAAAATAATGACAAATGGCATTTTTTGTCACAAAATCCATGGATCAGAGTGCATTTTTATAAGAATTACTAAACAAAATAGGAAGATGTATAAAGCAGTATCATTCTGTGACAAGCTCTCTTCTGATTTCAACAGTCAGTTTTAGCCAGTGCACTTTAGACCTGCAGTAAATAACAGCCAACATGGATTAGACAAGAGCAAATCTTGTCAAACTAATTTATTTCTTCCTATGATAGTGCAACAGACCTTACAGAACAAAAAAAGAAAGAATATATCAGAAGTCACGTATTTGGCTTCAGTAAAGCTTTTGACATGGTTTCTCATGACAGCATTACATGCAAGCTAAAGGAATTGTCTAAATTCTTGTGTGACAAGATGACTGAAAAACTAATTGGAAATCCACAGTGAGAGATTATTTATTAATGGTTCAATGTCAAAATGGGAGGATTTATTAAATGGGGTTCTTTAAGGTTCTGTCCTAAGTCTGATGCTATTCAATATTTGATTTAATGACCTTGAACAGTGAATATACCTATTCCTTCTGCAAATGATACTGGGTTAGGATAAACTGCAAGTACATTGGAGGGTAGAAATAGAATTGAAACAGATTTTGAAATATTAAAGAAATGGACTGATAATATGATGAAATTCTACATGATACTAAGATTGATTAAGATAAGAAACATTTACATTGTCTAAGCTGTTACATTTCTGACAGTGAAGTTCCTTGAATCTGTGCAATTATGCTAAACATCTGCACATAACTTCCAACATAATATGCCAACTGGCAAAGTGTTTAGGAATATCCATCCTTCTGGATGTTCCAGGCTGAATATTACTCTGAGTAACTTACCCATAGATAAGTGCACATATAAGGCGTGCAATTTGGAATTTTTTGTTCGTTCAAAACACAATTTGATCTTTTGACAAAACCAAACCAAACCAAACCAAAAAAAAAAAAAAAAAAAAAAAATCATGGCCTGGAATATTACCTGAACACAATATATCCAAATGTAACTTCTAGGTCTTTGTGGTATGGAGCAAATTCTTTTCACTGCCTCTCCTACTCAGGAGTTTAGCTCAGCTACTGGCCTATTTCATCTGCCATGCTCCAGGTCATTGATGGTGTTGTGCTTTCATTTTTATCACTAAAAATACTGTATCTGACTGAATATTAATTGCAGCAAAGAGAAAATGATTTGTTAACTTGATGTTTAACATGTTCATTCTTACAAATAGTGTAAAAAATCAAATAGACTTGATGAGGAAAGGTATGACGCTCTCATTTGAGGATTGCTTTTCATACACAATCTAGGACTAAGTAGGGATTTTTTATTCAAATTAGTTGAGGTAAATGAGGGCTATCTACATCTAAGATAATTTTACTAACTAATGATATGGCAATGGAGAGAAAAAGAAATAGGATACATTAACATGAAATGAAAGGCATTATCAGACTTCAATTCCTTACAAAATGAAAGCTTGTAACTCCGAATCCTAAGGAAAGGGAAGTATGCAGTTCCACACTGGAGTGTGCAGTCCTTACTGTAACACAACTTGTTTTCGACATCCTGTAAATACCGTTCTTTAACTATTTAAATGTACTACCCAGTCTACTACTTATTTTTTGATACCGTTCCAGAAGCCTGGGACTTCTGGGATCATGCATTTAGCCAAATGAAATGTCTGTAGATAGTTCCCAAGCAGATATTTCCCAAGCAGATATTTCCCAAGCAGATATATAGATACAGCAGATATATATGTAAGAGGTCACTATTAAAACAAAGCTAAACCTTGTTTTCCTCAGCTGATTTCATTCTGTACTCGTTGGGCTATCCTGTGAAAACATGACACAATTCAGGAGTCTGTGAGGAGAGAAAAAAAGATGTTTGGAGAAGTTGTCTGAAGGCAAATAAAAGTCTTTTTGCTTGAATAATGTAGCATTCTGGATTCACTAAAGATTGCCCTGCCTCTTGTTTAAGCAGAAGGAGGAATGACTCTCTGGACATGTTGTGAGATGCTTGTGTTCCACTGGCTTCTCTTGGCAGCAGGAGGTTGATTTTAGAGCACAGCATACAAAATGTTGACCATGAATATTCATTTGTTTTTATAAATCAGCAATAGTCTAATAAATGGGTTTACTCTGAAGAATTTCATTGTCATGATGAATTCTGGTTGAAAATTACAGGAATATTTTCAGAAGTGAATTTCAAGTTTGTAGTCTTAAATTTTTAAATTATAAAACTGATCAGAAACTACCATGTAGATTATATACATTTACTGAATTGCAAATACAAAACATTTGACAATAAAATCCTCCTAAGAAGGTGATTTGTCTGTCTCTAGACAATTTACAATCTGAAAGAGGGGAAATTACCAAATTTTGTTTTGTTTTGTTTTATTTTGTTTTTTTTGTTGTTGTTTCTATCATTTATTTATTTTATTTACTGAGAAAAAGCCTGCAGGAATTTTAGAGGTGTCAGGGCTGAGAAATCTCTGTTCTTTATTTGCTTTTGAATTAAGATTTATCATTATCACCACATCACTGCATAAATAAAAGTTAATGGCCACACACATGTTAAGTTTTTAAATAATTTAATGCCTACTCATTAAAGTAGGTATGGCTCCATGAGCTGAATTGAACATGGTGCTACAACAGATGTTTGTACTGAAAGACAATACTATACAGAAATAATAATAATAGAAAAATCAGTTTGGTCAATCATAGAATCATTATCGTTGGAAAAGACCTTTAAGATCATTGAGTCCAACTGTAAGCCCTTCAACACCAAGCCTGCTAAACCATGTCCCTGAGCGCCTCATCTACACATTTCTTGAATACTGCCAGGGGCGGTGATTCCACCACTTCCCTGGGCAGCCTGTTCCAATGCTTCACCACTCTTTCTATGTAGAAGTTTTTCCTAAAGTCTAACCTGAACCTCCCCTGTTCAACTGTGCAACTTGAGGCCATTTCCTCTTGTTCTATCGGTAGTTGTTCTGGAGAAGAGATTGACCCCTGCCTCGCTACGTAGATAAAATGTGCATTTTGTGCATATTCCCGGTTGTTTTCTAAATCTTTGATTGTTTATCACCTGTAGAGAAAAGCTTTTACACTTTTTTTTTAAATCCAAAGCCTTCTGTTTAAGCTAATCAGCTCTTAAAATAATTCTGTGAAACTAAATTCATCAGAAATCCAATTCTGTTCTATAACTTTGTAAGATCTAAAGCAATTAAATAAGCGGTCCCATTCAAATATGTAAGTTGTATATCAAGACTCAGAATTCTTAGTCTTTCTAAGACTAAAAGCATAGAACAGATAGGATGACTTAGGTCTAGTTATAAATTTGTGGTCCCAAGTATTCTAATGACACCTTAATTTCCTTTAAGACAGATTTGCGTTATAATTAGAAATTATTTAAGCAAAAAGGAAAAGAAAAAATATTCTCAAAGGAAGGAAATAAGCTGAAAATGTTTTTTACTACAATAACAAATTGAGTGTGAAGAGCTATTGGTTTAATTAGTGTATAGAAAAACAGAAATTAGCCCAGAAGACATGATCAAGTAGACACTTGTAGAGAAAATGTTTTTTTCTTTCCTGATTCCTTCAGGCTCAAGTACTGTGTTAAATGAGAGAGGTTAAGGTTCCTACCTCTTTAAGACTGTAGAAGCCTATTAAAATAATGATTTACATTGTTTCCAGGACAGTTCTCGTACCTGTGCTTTCCCAGGGAAAAAGAGAAACAGATTCACAACAAAATCTGAAAAGAGAGTTACCATGGAGACATAAAATCATAGAAAAAAATAATTATTACTCATGGGGAAGAACCCAAATCCGTGCTGTTCACTGAAATAAAATTCATGTAAGCATTTAATATGAGTCCTGCTTTCAACACTCCCAATAGGATCAATTCTGAAATACAAGAAAAGAGGAAGATGATTTTAATTAATGATTTTAATACTCTTCAGTTTTCCTGTGAGGAAAAAAATATATATATATTGGACATTACAGTAGAAAGCACATAATTTACTAATTTATCCCATTCCGTGTACTAAGGGTAGTTTCTCTGCATAAATTCTGAGGAGTGAGGGCCAGGGAATATATGGGCAAGTTGTGTTTGGTGTTTCTGCTGTTCTATCAGGAAAAACAAACAAACAAACAAAAAAAAAACAGACAAACAAAAACACCCAAGCCACAAACAGAAACAAAAACAAACAAACAAACAAACAAAAACAAACAAAAAACAGGCAAAAACTGAACCCTAGAGTCCTGTTTTTTTAAGAATCCTGTGTTCCTGTATTATCACCTTCCAGATCATATTAACCAAGTATAAATTGTCCAAGGTGGTATTGGTGCAGCTTTGTTTTCAGAAAATGCCTGATTATGTGCAACTTAATCAGCCTGTTGAAAAAGTTACGAGGGATTCTGGTATTCAATTCAGAGTTTGTCCCCTTTTTGGAAATAAATCTATTTGTGAGTCATAAGTCTTTGTACTATTCTCCAAAAAATAATACTCCCCAATCAGTTCATGTTTAAAGCCAAACTCAAGCCCAAATATGAATGAGAAATTTTATAGCTATGAAAAGCAATCTAATTCCCTCTAGAGTGAGAGAGGGGAGCCCGCAGTAAGTACTGGTTGTGGGACTGTCCACTAACCAAGGGACTGATAATTGTCAGTTAATAATTAGTTTGCAGACATAGCTTCCGTAAAGGCTTGCAAACAGTAACTGGAGCTGTTTCTCTGTGTTTTTGAGGAGCTGAAGTGCTGTTTTGCCTTAGAAGTTTGTCTTTCTGCATAATCTATTTTTTTTTCTGTTACTTTTCAACCTTTCTGAGAACTGACCCCTGAACTTCATCAATCATATCACCACCATATTTTTCCTAAAACTTAGTAGATACCATCTGTTCGTTTCCAGATCTCTTCTCATCTGTAACCAAAATATATTATATATGAGTCTATACCCTTTGCCTCTAAATAGCTATAATAATATTTATTGTGCTGGCAACTTTTCATCCATTTCCATAATTATCATCAATGGAATGCTTGCAGGTTGAGCGCAGTTCCAGCAGGCTTACTCTTTACTCTCATATTCAGTAGAACATCCTATGAAATAGATGTGACAAGAATTGGCCCTAATATCCACGTGATATCCAGTTTTAAAGTTATTTTGCATTAAATAATTTGTATCATCTCTAAGTTGGATCAGTACTTACCTTAGAAAAACACTGCAAGGAAAGCTTTGCACCAAGAGGCAAACTATTTTGGAGTGATGCTAAAAGCAGAAGGGACAGCAAAATTTGCTTAATTTGTAGCATTTCCCAGTACAGAAATTCCCCTTACACTTATTTAGCTGCCTCAATCCATTCCTCTGTGTTTGCAATTTTTTTTTTTAATTTTGTTCTTCTCATCCTGAGATAGAAATCTTCATTAACTGTCACCTTCAGGCACTCTTTGATCAAACCTCTTATTCTGGAGGCAAAGTTCAAATGGTAGAATAGGAATTGAATTGAATTTTGCAGGTGACACCTATTTGCTTCAGACCAGAAGCAGCCACAGGGTTATCCTTAGTTAACCCTGTTACATCAGAGCAGCATCTGTGAAATTTTTCAGTACTATGTAGGAAAACATACAGAGAGATAGATCACAGATCTTTTTTGTTTCATAACTGTTTCAACAAATTATGACCTTGTCTGCTTGTCCTTTTCTTCCCTGTAGAAAATTCATAGCATATCAGTAGGCAGGTAGTTGTGGTTCCCTTCCTTGTTGTTTACTTTTAAGTTGCTTTAACATTATAGTGTGGATACGCTGCTTAAGTGAATTAAAGAGTTTTTCCTGCCTTCTATTAAGCCTTTTTCTGTATCCTATAGAATTTCCATTAGACTTTCCAGCCTTGGGCCCATACGTGTCAATTTATCCAATCATTTATATTATCTGACTATTCCAATACAGCTTCTTTCAGAAGAGAAACTTAGACCCTTTCTCTGCAATTTCATATGCTGAATGCTAGTCCCATAAAAAAAGAATGAAGTACAGATACAGATCTAATCTTCCACATTCCTCTTCCGCTTTCCAGAAATATTTTGTAGTCCTTAAAATCAAAAGTTTCTTTTTTGAAGCTATAATTATAGCAGTCCCTTCAGCTGTTATGACCATTTGTATAACCATGGGATATGTTTTTTGTCAAAGAAAGACAATCCCTTTTAATATTTTACTAAAACAGACTGTACTTTGAAATAGTTTCCTCTGAGCCAACTGCACTGGCTCACTTCCTAATCTGAGATAAAGATCTCATTACAATTAATGGACCTCGTGAATAAACTAGAAACTTCTATAATATTCCCTTATTTTACCACCTATATTTTGCATCTATTGCCTAAATGATCTCAGAAATATAGTAAAAAACAAAAGATGACAGTCAGTATCAGAAAGTCAGCAACCAAATCGTTCCAGCTAATCTACAGTGCTGGTATAACCGCCATAGCAGACTCTATTCTCAACTTCAAATAAAGCTGGCAGTACTGCCAGAGCCTCTCTTTGCTAAACTACCTTTTATTCTAATGGCAGTGGGCTCAGGCAATACACAAAGCTTTGTTTCATGATTGCATTCCCCCCCCCCCCCCCCCCCCCCCAAAAAAAAAAAAAATCCTGGCACGAAAACTAATCAAGTCCATTATGGAAGTGAGGATCTTGTATAAAATCTGTTTGAGCATTTTCTTGGCAATTGCTTACATGTGAATTGGTTCTTTTTGATTATCTGTTTTGTTCTGTGTGTATTAGAGTCCTGTCTACTTGTATTAGTAACTGAAAACAGAGCTAACAGAAGGAAAAGTAGAAGGTAAATTCTGTTTGTTTCCATGTGTTATGAGTAAGAAGTGTTTAATACTGCATAGTGGCAGAGCTGCTACTGAGAATGCAGTGGGATTAATTTGATGTGAAAATATACAGTTCTGATCATTGCTTAATGTAAACAGGGAAGGACAACCAGTTATTAAAATGCTAAGTAACTAAGAATCAGAGGCTTATATCCTCTTCTTTGCACCATTCAGACCCCTTTTGTGAGCTTTTCATAGTCAAGTACATGTGAGAGTGTTTTTTTTTTTTATTTATTTTTTTAAAAAAAAAAAAGCTCAGGCATTTATATGCATTTTTGTATATGTAAGTGTTTTTAGGAATCTGATGGTTAATCTTAGGAGGTGTAGCTAGGTTTTTCAGCAAGCCAACACCATAACTGAAATGATTACTCACGTGGGCATGACGCTAATCAGAACAACTGAATGGATTGGTATCACTGCTGGGATACAAGCTGGTATCATCGCATCAGGCCGTGTGATTCTAATCACGCATGCTTGCCTGGAACGAGCTTTGACATTTTGGTGGAAGACTCTGCAAAAATACTCCATATACCTTTTTCCTACATTAAATGGTAATAATAAAACTTGTATTCATAAGTTTATTTCAATTATAAGAAAGGACTTTGGGGATAAAATACATTCAGTGTAACAGGAAGTGTGTAATATATATTTAAGTGCATGTAGGAAAATAAAGGCCATAAAAGGTGAATGAAACTTTGATTTGTGTGCCATTAGCTACATAAGCATGATTCTGCTGTGTCCACTCAGCTAAGGGATTGACTGCCTGTCAGCAAAACTGCATAATACAGTAGGATACCTTACGTGCTTTGTGTGTGCTGAAGAAATACGCCATCTCTGCAGAACGAAGAATTTACTGTTAGTCTAAGTAAAGTCTTAACAATCTAATGAAGGAGTTAATACTAAGCCAATTACAATGATAATAGCATTTTTTTAGTCAATATTAGCTATTGCAACTGTCATCAACAGTATGTTTAAAGTTGTTACACACAGACTTCCTGGTATCTACCAGTTTTGACAGGTATTCTGTTCAAATTCTCCCAGTGAGTCCTAGGTCTTCTTCCACCTTACTCGGGGACCTGCTTCAAATATTTCAGATATTTTCTAACATTTATTCTTATTTGATCTTGCTTTACTGAACTTTGATTTCACATAATGTCAAGTTTACAGTGTGTGATACAGTTGACACATATTGAGTGTCTTTGCTTTCTTTGTTATCTGTAGGAAGCAGAGGTTCCTTCTGCCAAGGTTGCACTACAATACTGGCCAGTAATTGATTGCTACTGACATATTTACAGTACTGCACCTCTGGTATCATCCTGTGCTTGCAATTTAGAGGCATGTGCCATTCCTGCACCATTCTATGCTGCATTTGTGCTGCAGGTTCACAGACAGTTCGTGCTGCACAGAATAGCTACGGGTTATGGCCATCTGTTAGTAATAGGAATATATCAAAACTGTTATAAGAGGCATTATGCCATGCAATTGCACGGAGTTAAGCTACAGCTCAAATGAGGTAACAGTCACGATTGTTAGACAGTTGCTGACAGAACTAAGCAAATTAAACAGACTAAAATTTCCAGACTAGACAAGTAAGACCGGACAAAAACTTGGCAAGTCCTAGTTCTGAGGTTTTGTGGAGTTGAAAGAAACCTACGTCTTGTTCCTAGCAATTTTGAAATGAGTACTTCTAGAGATACAGCGCTACAATGAGCAGAAGGCTTGACCTCACCAGACAGAATTTAGACCATGGCACTCCAAAAGTACACTTTAATTTATAAAATTTCCTTAAAATATCTTAGACAGCATTATCATCCTAAAATATACAAAAATATGTAACACACATTACAATGGTTAAAGTCACTTTCAGTTCTCAATACTTTGCTGGAATCAGTGGGCAAATCTCCACTGAAGTCAATGGATCTGGGCTACCACATTCCCAATTCAAGTAAAATCCCTCTTTGGTATTTAGAATCAAAAAGAGTTCTCAAAGTACTTGACACTGTTCCAAGGCACTACTCCAGAGCCTTGAAATACCGCCACCACCTTATTCCAGAATGTGTTATCCCAGTAGCATCTAAGCCTCCTGATGCTATTCTGGAAATAGACTATTTTCTGCCCATTATAATGGCAGTTTTAATTAATTATTTATTTATTTAGAAAAATGCTTTGTTTTTGGTTTTGCCTTTTTAAAATGCTTTAGTTTTTGCTTTTATGGTACTCTTTACCTTGCCATTCCCAAATGTTCTTAATTAATTAATTCCTTAGTATTGTCCTACTAATGTGTCAGTTTTTAATGGAATTTCATTATGCTGTGGCCTTGTGTGGCCACCAAACTGATTTTTCTATTATTATTTAAGCATTGAGTGGAGTATGCCACGGTCTCTTTTATTTTTTTTCATTTAAATAGAGGTACTGAAGTTTAGATTCCATTAGCTGATGAATTTTACAGTAGGTGGCATAAATTATACCCTGTTCCAGTTTTACTTGCAATTTTTTACTCTAAAGACAGAATTAGAGATGTGCACTCATTCTATGTCATAATATTCATTTTTGTTTGACCTGCAATTATCAAGTGCCTTCTTGAACATAATGCAATTAAAGGAATGGGCCAGCAGCTTTTATCAGTACAGACTTTTTCTGTTTTGAGTCTTTGCATGAATTTGGATAACCAAAATATGTTGCCTTCTTCTCCCATAATTACTGTCAGTCATTTTGTGAATGATGAGAGAGAGGCTAATGCACACATAGTGAAGCTAAAACTTTTCAATGCAGCAAAAGGTGCACTCTGCTTTTAACATAGTTACCTAATACTGCTTTTATTAGTCAAAAAAAAAAAAAAGAATGCACACATGAAAAACAGAAGAGCAGGAAACATGATTGCATTTTTTTATTTTTACCCTTGGCAGAAAAATTGTGTTTATCTATCTCTAGCAATCAAAACATTCATTTGCTACATAGTATATTTTCCTACAAATAGTTTTTTGATACTTCCTAGGATAGCAGAAAAATAATGTTGTATTTTACACCTATGCCTCTTGTACAGCACTTTCTGTGCCTTATATAATGAGAGAAATTCTCAAGTACTGAAGTGTGTGTTCCATCTAGTAAGTACTTACTGTTCTAGGAGTATTGAGTAACCGGCACAACTGCAGTAAAAGTAGAAGAGTTTAAGTTGGATATCTCCCTTGCTTATTAGTATTCCTAAATTGTTCTTTAAATTACTGCTTGACAATTACAACACAAAGCTGTTATAACTTGTTTGCTTGATTGTTTGATTTTTTTTTTCTTCACGTTCAATCCCAGCAGCTCCCTAAATGAAAATTTTGAATCTTGCTGTAAAAATCAGCTGTAGCACTAAGTAATACATCTATCTTCACTTGTCAGATCCAGAAGTGATTAAACTGTTTGAGGCAGTTTTACCATTGCATTTGCAAGTTGATTTGCAATAACATGCCAAGCTGAATAGGGAAAACAAAGCAGGGGACACATAACCCTCCAAATCAGTGCACAGAAGGGTGGTATGCTGTTCATGTCCACAGGCAGCTACTGCAATGATAGTTCTCTAGAAGGCCTAGAAGGGCTCAGTGCTTCAGTTGGAGCCAATTCTTTCCGTTTATTTTCTGCTTACATTTGATTCTTTCGCCATTTCTATAGCTACTTAAGTTTCAGCTGAAGTCTGTCCAGCATTCAGTATGTAGTGTGAATTTTCACTTTTTATGTCTTATGTCAAAATATGTCAGTCTCATTGCTTTTGTAGACTGTTCTAGTTAATTCCTCTGTTAAGCAACAGAGAAATAGCCATGAATAAAGATAATTTTACTGGGCTGAGGCATTTAAATCTTTTCCATTTTCTTTTGTAGATAAGCTTCTGTCATCAGCTCAAATGACTTGCCTGAGGATAGTGGGGGAGAAGGGACTTGCTTACAGGAAACTTTCATGCTTTTCTTCATGATGTTTTTATCACTTCAGTGCTGATTTGGATATTAGGAGATAGAGTGCATGTGGGTAAGAAATACATACAAATATCTGTGATAGACACTGTGAATACACAGGGGTGTCAAATATTCTCTGAGCATTCTAGAGCCGCATCTAATGAAGACGCATTTTGGATTAAAATCATCCATAGAGCAAATATTTTGAGTGCAGTTTTTGTCCACCAAATATGAAATTGGCTCGTGGCCTCTCACTGCACCGTATTCTCTTGTGTGGAAAAATAAAGTTATCAGATCTGAGCCAAATGCTGCAATACTCAGCTGTCAAGTTCTGAATAGCCATTGTTCAGGCAAAATCATCACTTTCCAGGTTGCCCTGTGTAAGAATCCAGACGGAAGTTAGGTTTTGACCCATTGCTACTAATAGTTGTACTACGGTATCTTCAGGAATGTTCCATGAAGGACAAAGGAAATGGAGATGTCAGGTGTGTTCCTGTATATTATAGGGGATTAGGATGATTTGTTTTAAACAGAAGTGTGAAGCAATACATAAAGACATCCCTTTTACAAGATTTTAACAAGCCAAATAAATCTGTAATGCTGAAAACTGATAGATCCATTTTCTATACTTATTACATGATATTTCATAGTTATTGCATCTTTACTACATCTGGGATCATGCAGCTCTATTCTTCAGTGCATTGGGTAGGCAAATAAAATAATGTAGAGTACCCAGTGACCTCTCATAGTTGAAATACATAAGCATTCAGTGAGACTATAAAAAAAGAACCTTTTCTGTTTTTCCTCTCAGCTACTGACACTTTGTAGAGTTGACTTTGAGGAGGCAGAGTGGATGTGCAGGACAATAAGAATCATTAGTGCCACCAACA
>VZSV01000139.1:436342-505025 GCA_013398735.1 Nothocercus julius
AAAAGAGAAAACCTGAGATAAAATAATCTATATATGGAAAACACATTTATTTCTGCATAAACTGTGCAATGTGAGAGCTATGTAATTTTATTTGAAATTATATATTGGTTATATCTGAGGAGAGAGGATTAATTCCAAAGCAGTGCTGTTTATTTACTATGGGGCTCAAAATAACAGTGTTATATTATTGCTTATGTTTTACTGCTTATCTTTAAAGATAAAAAACACAGTGCACAGTGCAGTCTCAAATGTGTCTAATAACTTTATCTACAAATCTACCATCTACATCTACCATCTACTTTGTGAAATTCATCAGAATAGTACTGGAATTCTAAAGTAAGTGTTGCCTAGAGCAGAACTGATGCTGTGATGTGTGCAGTTTAAGTGAGTCAGTTATAAGTAATGACCGTGTTTCATTCTTAAATACTACTCTTTTCAGCAACACTTATTTTGTAATCAATCACGTAAAGAAATGCCTTAAGACAGAGGATCAAGTATCGCTAGAGAACCTTGTCTTTTAGTGTTATAGCATTATGTAGCAGTGTGGACAAACAAATTGTATTGAATAGTATGTGAAGAGATTTTGGTGGGAATTGGCATTTGTAACAGATACCTCTTCCAGCCTTATGCATACAGCAATTCTGCAAAATGTCAGTATGTCAAAATAGACATGACCAGACCAGGAGAGGAATGAAACCATGAAATAAGTATCTTACATTTTTTATCAAACACAACTGGTCTAAAGTCTGGGTAAAATTGTCAGATAAATCAGTGATGCCTGAAATATTTTCTGTATTCTCTGTTATCTATCAAAGACCACCAGAATTTTTTTTTTTTACTAGTTAGCTAGTTAGATCAGCCCAGTAGAAGCTAATAAGGCTGCTTTTGCTAAAATGGGGGCATAGGAGTATATAAAGGAATGTGTCAGCACTTCATGTAAGAATTCAGGCAAGTCACTCTGCAATCTTTTTTTCTGTCTTTTCTCTCAGACTAATCCACATTTTCTGCAGAACTAGAGAGTGAACATGTTGCAGGTGCATTTCAAAATCTTTGTATATACCCAACACAAAGTAATTTACATTCCATTTTAGGCTCAATAAGTCTTAAGATAGAAATAACTGTGCTATAATAGCACAAAGTCTTATCATGTTCTTATAAAATATTGTGTTTATTGAACATATTTCTCTATAATCAAGCCATTCTCTAGTGGTTTGATTATAAATTCCATGGTTAACATTTCATGTCCAGTACCACTGAAATCAGCATGGTGCCTTGTTCATACACAAATATGTACAAAGCAGTCCCATCTTTTTTTACAGAATGTGGTAAGGTAAATAGTTAATAATAATGAGTTCCCATAAGTAGAAATAGTAATATCACCTTATAGTGATATCAGCTTCTTACTGTATTTTTCTACTTCAGTGGAAAATCAGTGAAAAATCACTAGAAGGAACAGACAGCATTTCCCCATACAGAGTCACTAATCATGGGAGGGCACTATTTAAAGATTGCACATAATCCGTGAAGGAACATTAACTGTATCTCATATCTCTTCAGCCCAGTGCTTCCCCTACATACTGAAGGATGCCAGTTGATTTCAGTTGCATCTCCCACTTTGGTCTGGAGACTTACACTGAAGAACTCCAAGTGCCCTGGGTGCAAGTTAGACACGGATGGGAGAAAGTCTTTGAAGCATTTAGTCTGGAGGACTTCTCTGTGTGTGCATAAGCAGAACGCCATGCTCTTAGAGAATGTTAATGCCACCAGCAGGAACTGAGGAAGGATTTTCTTTAAACTACTATTATTATTACAATTTTGAACTTCACCTCCTCAGGTCTGCCTAAGTTCTCCTCTTGCTGCATGATTCTTATTGACTTATTGCCTTAGGTGTTTTACTGGATCATAATATAGTTTTTAGAAAAATTAAAAAGATTTATGCTGTTTGAATTAATGATAAATTGGCAAACTTTGAGAACTTCATAAGCCAGTTATTGTCTATTATAATTGACTAATGAGATTTGCATTCTGTAAGCATTTTAGAAACATTTTTATAAATTGGTCTTGTGGTGGAAGAAAGCTGTGAGGAAGAACTTGAGTTCAGCTAGAATCAATAAGTTTGAGTTCTTCTGCACAGAATTAAATTCTCTGAGACTATTAAACACAGAAATGTGATAAGCCCCATCTATCAGTATCGTACAGAAAAATGTATTTCCTAATAAGGTTAGATAAGGGATAAAAGTTGGAAAAAATGGGAAAAAAAATTACTAAAATTTCCTGGCAATGCAAATTCTAGCTAGTAATCAGGGAGGGGAAAAAAAAAAAAAAAAAAAAAGCAGATTCCTAAATATTTGAACCTTTACTCAGTGCTGGTTTTCATTTGAAGAAGATCGAATGCGAGGGTCATCAAAGACAGTCTATCTAGAATCACAGAATCATAGAAAAGTCTTGGTTGGAGGAGACCTCTGGAGATGACTTGATCCAAACTTCTGTTGAAGCAGAGCCTTAGAATAAGTAATCCAGGGCTCCATTACCATGAACTATTCTTAAAATTAGTTGCAATTGCTAATTGAATCCTGATTTAAGTTAATGTACAAAGGAAGTATTGCATTGCAGTTGTACCATTTGTAGTACATGTGCCCTATGAGATTTATAGGGGCTAGCAGTCTACAGGTTATTAAAGCACCAAACACCACTACATACTTTGACCTATGCATTACATCACAGTACAACATAAGCTGAATTTCAATGTAAGATTTATTGAAAAAGGTTAACCTACTGAGGTATGTTTGTGTTTATATATATATATATGCAATAACGTACATATTGTCTGTATTATCCCTAAGGGAAAATTCTTACAATGTTCCATGTTCATTCAAAGTAGAAAGGCATTTTTAATGTCTTTTTCTATTTTGCATTTGTAGGATTCTGTTTTATTTTCAAACTGCAGGTAGTATTGTCTGCAAAAACATTGGAAAAGTCAAGCAAAGTAATAATATTTTATAGGTCAGAGTTTATAACAAGTATTTTACATGACTGCTGAAAGTATGAAAATATAACTAAGGTTGTAAAATTGAAATGTTCTCCTTTTGATCCATGAGGAGAAAGTTAATATATGTTGTATCTCAGTAAAATTCAACCTGCTTGTTCCTGGAGGGCAAAAATGCAATGGAAAAATATGTGTTTTAATGTACCTATTAACAGAAGAGTACCATGTTCCTTCAAAGTTACAGACTAATAAAAATTACAGTAAACCTTGTTTTCCTCTATAATTGATGTTATAAAAGACTACAAATTTTTAATGAGTTCAGCTTTTCAAAGGGCTGATTTTCTTATCTGAAATGATGTAATACCAAAAACATGAAATAATATGTTAAATTTAAAAGAGTGTTGTATGGCCCCATCCTAAAAAGTCTACCAACTAAATTGTTAAAAATATCTGAATAGGACCACCCCAGGAAAAATTTTACTCTGCACTGGATAGAAGTGGAAAATTGTCATGGTAGAATATAAGCATTATTTGTATTTCTACTACATCTGCAGTTAACACCTGGTTAGTAAACTCTTGTTTCTATGCATATAGAAGAAATATATACACAAGGAAAGCATAAATCTCTTCAGTAATTGAAATGTCTTTAAAATGGCTTCAATCCATAAGCAAAATCTTCTTTTTCTTTCTTTCTTTTTTTTTTTTTTTTTTTCCTGTCAATATTGTTCATTCTGATTTTTAGGAATAGTGGGCTAAAATGGTTACTAAAAATAGTCCCAGAACTTTCCTGTGAACTTTTTCAGAATCAGAAGTACTGTGTAATGGTAGAATATTAAATTTTAGAGAAGGATGAGTGTCTAATTCAGATCAGATAATATCTTCCATCATCTCTAGACAACAGCTAATGTCATGAAT
The DNA here is from genome assembly GCA_013398735.1 of Nothocercus julius. NCBI lineage: Eukaryota > Metazoa > Chordata > Aves > Tinamiformes > Tinamidae > Nothocercus > Nothocercus julius. The sequence goes on from VZSV01000139.1 coordinate 440,244, forward strand.
TTGATGAAGAGCTATAATGAAGTCTGGAATGATTTCCTCTAAGATGCTATGTCTGAGAAACAAAGAATAAGATTTAACTTAAAAAAAAAAAAAAAGGTTACATTTGAATTTAGGCAATGAAGACAGAAGATACTAAGGACTGCAGCATGTTTTTAAAAATTTGTTATCTCAAGATTTGCCCAACAAACTGGTGGCATAAGGAATGGATTTCACGGAATCACAGAATGGTTAAGGTTGGAAGGGACCTCTAGAGATCATCTAGTCCAACCCCCCTGCTCAAGCAGGGATACCTAGAGCACGGGGCACAGGGTGGCATCCAGGTGGGTTTGGAAGATCTCCAGAGAAGAAGACTCCACAACCTCTTTGAGCAGCCTGTTGCAAGGCTCTGTCTCCCTCACAGGAAAGAAGTTCTTCCTCACATAGAGAAGGAACTTCCTGCGTTTCACTTTGTACCCATGACCCTTTTTCCTAACACTGGCCACCACCGAGAAGAGTTTGGCCCCATCCTCTTTACATTCTCACCTCAGGTATCTGTACATATTGATCAGATCCCTTCTCAAACTTCTCCAGGATAAACAGACCCAGCTCACTCAGTCTTTCCTCATAAGATAGATGATCCAGTCTCTTAATCATCTTTGTCACTGTATGCTGCACCCTCTCCAGAAGTTCCCTGTCCCTCTTGTACTGGTGAGCCCAGAGCTGCACACAGTACTCCAGGTGTGGCCTCACCAGAGCTGAGGAGAGGAGCAGGATCCCCCACCTCCAGCTGCTGGCAACAGTCCTCCTCGTGCAGGCCAGGATCCCATTGGCATTCTTGGCCATGAGGCCACATTGCTCACTCAATAACTTGTTGTCAACCAGGACTCCCAAATCCCTCTCCACAGAGCTGCTTTCCAGCAAGTCGGGCCCTAATCTGTCCTGGGGTCTAGACTTATTCCTCCTCAGGTGCAGGACCCTGAACTGGGCCTTCCTGAACCTCATGAGGTTCCTCCACCCAATTCTCCAACCTGTCTAGGTCCCTCTGAATGGCAGTACAGCCCTTGGGAGTGTCAGCCACTCCACCCAGTTTGACCTCACCTGCAAATTTGCTCAGGGTGCACTCTCTCCCTTCATCCAAGTCATTGATGAGCAGGTTGAACAGCGCTGAGTCTGGTTCTGACCCCTGGGGAACACCACTGGCCACAGACCTCCAGCTAGATTCAGCCCCATTTGTCACAACCTTCTGAGCTCTGCCATCTATCCAGTTCTCAATCCACCTCAGTGTCCAGTCATCCAGTTCACACTTCCAGAGCTTTCCAATGAGGATGTTATGGGAGACTGTATCAAAAGTCTTGCTGAAGTTAAAGTAGGCAACATCCACGGCTTTCCCATTGTCCATGTAGCCAGTCACCCCATCAAAGACGGCTATCGTGTTTGTCAAACATGACTTTCCCTTGGTGAATCCAGGCTGAATACTCCTGAGCACCTTTTTTTTTCTTGACATGTCTCGAGATGGTGTCCAGGATGAGCTGCTCCATCACCTTTCCAGGCACGGAGGTGAGGCTGACTGGCCTGTAGTTTTCCGGCTCCTCCCTCTTGCCCTTTTTGAAGACTGGAGTGAAGTTGACCTTCTTCCAGACCTCAGGCACCTCCTCTGCTCTCCATGAACTCTTGAAGATGATGGAGATTGGCTGAGCAGTAACCTCTAGCAGTTTCCTCAGCACTCTTAGGCACATCCCATGGATGTCCCGTTTGCCTAAATAAGCCCTAAATCAATCCTCTTTGACCAGCGGAAAGTCCTCCTCTCTCCCAGTTCTCTCTCTTGTCTCCGGGCTCTGTAGTTCATGGGGACTAGCCCTAGCAGTAAAGACAGAAGCAAAGAAGGCATTTAGTAACTTTGCCTTCTCTGCATCCTCCATCATCAAGGCACCCTCCCCATTCAGCAGTGGACTAACATTTTCCCTAGTCTTCCTCTTGCTGTTGATGTATTTATAGAAGCCCTTCCTGTTTTCCTTGACATCTCTTGGTAACTCTAATTCCAAACGGGCCTTGGCCTTCCCCATTCCATCTCTGCATTCTCTGACAACATTCACATATTCTTCCCATGTGGTCTGGCCCTTCTTCCACATTATGTATGAGCTCTTTTTCTTATTAAGTTTATCCAACAGTTCCTTGCCCATCCATGCAGGTCTCCTGCCCTCCTTGCTCGACTTCTTTCTTGTAGAAATGCACCGATTCTGAGCTTGGAGAAAGTGGTGTTTGAGTATTAGCCAACTCTGCTTGACCCCCTTTCCTTCTAGGACCCTGGCCCACGGGATTCCTCCAAGGAGCTCCCTGAAGAGGTCAAAGATAGCTCTCTTGAAGACCAGGGTTGCAATCCAACTTCTTGCCCAGCTTTCTCCAGGCAGGATTGTGAATTCCAACATCTCATGGTCACTGCAGCCAAGACTGCCCCCAACTCTCACATTTCCCACTAGACCATCTCTGTTCATTAGTATCAGGTCTAGCACTGTCCCCCATCCTTGTTGGCTCATCAACCACGTGCAAGAAGTTATCTGCAAAGTTCTGCAGGAACCTCCTGGACAGTCTGTTCCTATCTGTGTGATTATCCCAGGAGAGATCAGGGTGGTTGAAGTCCCGCATAAGGACCAGAGCCTGGGATAGTAAAGTTCCTTGCAGCTGCCTGTAGAAGGCCTCACCCACTTCCTCTCCCTGGTCAGGAGGCCTGTAGTAAACTCCCACGGCTGTGTCGCCCCTGTTTGCCTGCCTTTTAATCCTCACCCACAGGCTCTCGAATCATGCTTTGTGCTTCCCTGTGCTGAGCTCCATACATTCCAGCTACTCTCTCAGGTAAAGAGCAACTCCCCCACCTCACCTTCCTGGCCCTTCCTAAAAAAGCCTAGAGCCATCCGTGGCCACATTCCAGTCATGAGAGCTGTCCCACCATTGTGTCTCAGTAATTGCAATGAGATCATGGCCTGCAGTTGCACATGCATTTCAAATTCCCCTTGTTTATTCCCCATGCTGCATGCGTTTATATAGAGGCATTTGAGTTGGGCTCCCAATATGCCTCTTTGAATAACTCTTAATTTGAATAACTCTTAATCATAGGAGTAAAAATTCACAGCTGGTTGAAGATATATGTTTCATGCTATCTCTTATATCTTTTGACGTAAAACAACCATAAGCCTTGTTTAATTATCTGTGTAAGTTGGATTTATGGCCATTTTCCATGAAGCAGCACCAAATAAATCAACAAATGATTCTGACCCATAGAGTTGTTTTGAGCTTTTAGGAGAAAGAATCTCTTTATGCAGATGGCATTCTGAATAGCCAAAGGGAATTTGATTTTTTGTATCCTTATTAAAATATTGGTATGTGATGAGAGACATGACTTCACCATTCCTCCTGCCATTTGAAAAAGCATGTTTGTTTTTAAACGTGTAGCTATTAAGCATATTTCAACTGGACAGGGGTTAGGTAAAACCCTACTTTGTGTGTAACTAGATTTTTTTTTTCAAATTATGAGTTTTTTTCATCTAATAGTATTTTTTCATTTAATAGTATATAGTATAGTATATAGTATATAAATAGTATTTTTTCATTCTTTTCATTTAATAGTATATACTTCATTACTTCATAATAGTATACGTTTATATTATTTCCTTTATAGATAACTGATGCTAATCCAATGTCTTTTAAAAACATTTATTTAAGAATATATGCCAAGACAAATAAACATCTAAACTTGAATATACTCAGAAGACTCCCGAGGTAAATAAATCACTTCTAAACAAATATGACCTTTTGGGACACACCATGTATGAATACAAATAAATGTAAAAGCCCATTGTAGTTCAAAAATAAGTGCTTAAAAATTAATCAGAGAATGCTTAAGACAATCTTGCAGCTAAAGGCAGTATTATTGTAGGAGAATGAAAGCCAGAGCAGGTGTCAAACAAATACAAGAGTTTATGGCAAATGGAAACCACTGAAAGCTGTTGATAGTAAAAAGATTGGAGCAAAGGACAAAGCATACATTGGATGGAGTTTCATTACAATTTCCTATACTTTATTCAGTCTACCCAGCAAAACTCAGTGTTCTTAGTTACGTGGACACTGAGCGCATTTGTATCCTAACAATCTTTGCTTCTGGGTTTAGATATATGATCCGTGTGCAAGGCGTATGATTACAGGACAAGATGTCATCAAAGCTCTAGTCATGATTAAGGCCTGTCACATACATCTATGTAAAGTTATAATACAAGGGTCATATTATGATTTTTTTTTTCATAGGTAGATAACCTGGAGACTTGTTTCTGCTTTATTTACAGTTCAAGCTTTCCCGTCAATTTTAAGTGCTAAAATTCTTACTCTTTTATTTACTCTTTTAATAGTAATTTTACCTTGAGCACGTTCAAGTGCTGCTTTAAGACAATATTTTGGGAGTTTTTTACTTAAAAACTACAGTCTCAGATTCATGGCCTTCTCCTCTTTAGTCTCTGGGCCACTCATGCCTCAGCAGTGAGGCTTCTGCAAAGTGAAAATCTTCATGGGTGTTCCCAGTTTTCACAGTGCAAGTGATGTTCACTGCTCATCAAACAGTATTCACCTTAAATAAGGGCATGCTTTCTCATATTACCAATAAAGACAGGGAAGAGGCTTTTCCCTAGATTGCTGCCATGCTATAAAAGCTCTTCATTTGGCAATGTAGGCTTAACCTACAATAACTCCCTGTTTCGCTTAGGCTTCTCTCTCTGTCTCTCTGTCTCTGTCTCTCTCTCTCCCCCTTTCTTCCCCCACACACTCTCCACCAGGCTCATCTACCATTTCAACCCTGCCAAAAGCCAGGTTGTGAGTACTAGATGTAGAATCTGCATTTTTTTTTTGTGAGTGTGTGTCTGTTTTCTGTCTAGCAAAATGAGTTTTTTCACCTTGATTTTGTCCTCTAAGCACCATTGCAGTGCAATGGTATAATGACAGAAGAATCTGCAGATGATCCCTTGTTCAAAAGAAGCCAACGTAGTCTTTTCCAGGGCTCTGTGACTGTTTGAAAAGTAATGCCCACTATAGCCAGAGGTTACAAAGTGCAGATGTTGAACAGCAACAGACGGAATCCAGCAATTAACTGTCCACTGCCACCTGCCAGGCACCAGTTTATTTAAAAACATAAAAGCACTGTTTTTGATGGTCTTTGTTAGTCATTGCTTCATTTTTGATGAATTAAAACAGGTTGGAAAGAATGATCATCTTTCATTAACATTTATGGCTATTTAAGATATCCTATGTTTGAAATGTAATAGAAGCTGAAAGCTTCCACAAGCTGAAAGACATTTCAAAGCTTGATACAAAGCTTAATCACAGATCTACGTTCTCTGCTGCTCCAAAGCCATCGTCCATTCAGAGCTTGTACAATTGTTCTTACAACATTTTCCTGTACTAATTATAACTTATTTAGGAGACATTATGGAAACTTTTTCTGCAAGTTCATTATAACTGGAAAATAAAATAGCCAGTAAAATCATGAGTAAACTAATGTCTAGACAGAAGAGTAGAGCGTTTCAAGTTGAGCAAGCAGATGATGGTATTGTCATTCGTGCTCATTTATTTTAAACTATTTTATTTTTCTTTTCCTTGTTCATTTTAATTTTTAATTTTAATATAATTTTTCTTAAAAAAAAAACATTCTCTGAGATAGTTAGGAGAAAAAAACTACAACAGCTAGTTAATCATCTTAGGAAGAGTTTTACAATTATACAACAGCATTTTAACACATACAGACAAAAATGCTGCTTCAAAAAGCAAGCAAAAAAAGTCGTTTATGTTTTTGAAATGACCTTATATCAAAGGCAAAGCTGTAGGCTTAAGTAAAACTTTTCAGCTGATGTGCAAAATGACATTCAGAATACCACTCTCTTAATAAATGTGACATATTTTAACTTAAACAAAATTGGAAGTGAAAATGATAGCTGCTGTTCTAAGAAGGTAATATACTGTAGCAGACAAAATCTTCTTCATTTATTCATAGACTCTCATTCCCTAAGTGATGCTGACTGATAATTAAATGCAACTGCAGAAAACTGGTTACAAATTGAGCACCAAGTACCACAACTAATAAAACACATTTTTTAAAATTGATACAAAATCCTTCCAGATAGAGTCATCATAATAAATGGAAAGCAGGGAAATAAATCTGTCTCCTCAGCAAGCCAAAGTCAAAGGACTACTATTGTAGTCACACTGTTGAGTGACAGAGGAATCACCCACCATCCCATTGCAGTCCTCCTGCAAGCTTCTGAGGCTTATTTTTTGCCATGCTTCTCCAAGGGTATGAGTTTTAGCAATAAGACTTTGGGAATGTTAAAGCATTTGTGCAGTCTTTTTCTTACTTGAAGACTGTAAGGAAACATCAAGAGTATGACTACCAGAGAGTAGCCAATTTCCTGCTTCTTTTTTGTTTTCCACCTGAATCATCATTTGTATCTGAAGCCTGACCTACCGGAAGAACTAAAAGAATTTCTTCAAACTGAGAACAGTCTGATGTTGTGTTCACACTGTCATACGCCTCATATGTGCCACATATCCTGCAGCCAGGTTTTCTTCATTTGCTTGTCGTACATTTCAAGTCCTACAGAAAGCACACTAGAGCCATTAAGCTCGCTATGTCCCCATCTGAGATTCTATTTTTCAGCTTCCTTTGAACAGAAAGATGGAGGGATCCCCAGTAGAGATGATTTGAACAAGCTGCTAAGAAGTAATTATTTTTCTCAGAATATAAAAATCTTCAGACTGAGGTTTGTAGCTGATGGGGGTAATTTAGTAATATCCCTGTTAAATTGTAGCATATTCTTAACATGTCTCTAAAGGAAATAAGAGCATCTTGTCATACTGGCCTCCCAGTTTAATAGCATACCTAGAAGCACTACCTTATAGAGCTTTCACATTACTTCTGAGAAAAGAAAGGTACCACTTAGCTTTCCACTAATTATATGTTCACTTTAGATGCGTAGGAATATGGAAGGATATTAGCATCTCCAGCATGAATTTCCACAGAAGAAAGATCTTTTTATGTTGTTGACTGTAGAAGGGGAAGTTAAAAACAACTGACAAACCTGTGCCCCTACTGTACCCTTTAGATCTCAGAGAGTTTGATCTCACCTATATCTGTGGTCATCGTAGCTGGATCATGAACGTGGTAGGACTCTCTTATAAGTCATTTATTTCTTTATTTTTTGAGTTGCATTTCATAGGTGTGTTGGGTTGCTGTATTTGTTGAGTCTGCAAATAAGATTTGTAAGCAGTTTTAAAATGTGTGAAAGTACACATTGAATATAAAGCACACATTGAATGTAACATTGAATGTACACGCACACAAATATATGCATACCTTTATTTACATAGCTATAATCTCTCATATAGAATCATAGAATGCTTAAGATTGGAAGGGACCTCTAGAGATCATCTAGTCCAACCCCCCTGCACATGCAGGGTCACCTAGAGCATGTGGCACAGGGCTGTGTCCAAACCGGTTTTGAAGATCTCCAGAGAAGGAGACTCCACAACCTCTCTGGGCATCCTGTTCCAGTGTTCTGTCACCCTCATTGTTAAGAATTTTTTCCTTAAGTTCCTGTGGAACTTTTGGTGCTTCAGTTTGTGGCCGTTTCCTCTAGTCCTATCAGCAGCCACCACTGAGAAGAGGCCAGCATCATCCCCCTCACTGCCTCCCTTGAGGTACTTAGAGACACTGATGAGATCCCCTCTCAGCCTTCTCTTCTCCAGGCTGAACAGGCCCAGCTCTCTCAGCCTTTCCTCATAGGGCAGATGTTCCAGGCCCCTGATCATCCTTGTAGCCCTGTGCTGGGCTCTCTCCAGCAGCTCTTGAACTGGGGATTCCAGAACTGGACACAGTACTCCAGGTGTGGCCTCCCCAGGGCTGAGTAGAGGGGCAGGATCACCTCCTTCAACCTGCTGGAGATGCTCTTCTTAATGAACCCCAGGATCCCATTGGCCTTCTTGGCCTCGAGGGCACTGCTGCCTCATGGTCAACTTGTCATCCACCATGACACCCAGGTCCCTCTTTGCAGAGCTGCTCTCCAGAAGGTCGGTCCCCCAGCCTGTACTGGTGACTGGGGTTATTTTTCCCTAAGTGCAGGACCTTGCACTTGTCTTTATTGAATTTCATCAGATTTCTCACTGCCAATGATATATTCATCATTCTTTAAAATACTTTCTTCTCTGTAAATGTAAATACTTCCTTCTCTGTAAATTCTCTGTAAATGCCCAATGAGGCATTTGCTCACTCCTACCATGACATGATGTGTAAATTTTGACTTCTTAATTCTTCTTTACATCCTATAATTTTTCTGTGGAGTCAAGCTCATATCCGTCATTTAGACAGGCAACATCTCATTTAATTCTCAGTTCCACAGAACTAGAAGTGTGTTTATTTTCACATATCATACACAGCCACTGTTTATTATGTCAAAATTATGAGACCCTAAACTGCATTATGGGGTAACATTAAAACTAAAACAAGTGACTCTTTGCTACTGTGTTCTTATGATGTTTGAAAATATAATACTTTTCAAAACACATTTATTTGACCATTTCAGGTAAGGAACTAGGAACTGATTTTTGTTTTTTGACTTTTGTTTTGTTTGATTGATTTGTTTGTTTGTTTGTTTTCAGTCTTTTAAGGTTGTTTAACATCTGGAGACTTTATTCCTTGATAGGTATCACAACATATCTTGTTATTAGCTATCAGGAAAGCCAGATCATGATGCAGTAAGAAATCTACAGTACATTTCCTATTTCTCAATTCACTGAAATCAAAACAAAAAACAACATATCCTTTGGGCTCTTAAAAGTCAAAATGTTACTGCTTTGCCATATTATCTAGAATTTCCTCATGATTCATATGCAAGGAAGTTTTCACTGCTATATTTGCAGTGTACACTGCCTTTCTTCCATGAGTCATTAAAAATTTCTTTCATCAGAATCTAAAAATAACATTTTTCTGCTTGGAAGCATTTACTTTCAACACTATGGGTAAGTAGGCTAAGAACTAACCTTTCCAACATGTTAATTAAGGAAACCATATGTGTGTGTGCGCTCATGCAACTTTCTAATATGTTTGCTCAGAAGTCATGCTCTCGAGACTGAAAACTTCCAGTTCACTAATACTGAAAAAAGTAGATAATTTGGTAATAGCATTCATCACAAGAAAACTATCAACACAAACATACAATATTTATAGGAAGCAAACAATATTTATTATCATGTCATGGATACTATCAATTTTCCTCATATTATTTACCCTATAAATATCATGCTGCTTATCTTTTTTGTTAATAAAACATAATTGCTTAATGTAGTTTTTTATTACTCTGACTGTAGTTCAGTTTTCATTTTTAGATACAGGGGATGAAGTATCATTCTGTAAATAAAATTATTCTGGGGTGAGTTTCATTCATTTTTGTCTCGTTCCTTAGTCAGCAAAAAGAAATAAATACCTCTACAGCCCTGTTCACCCAAAAGTAGGTATAAGAGATAGAATTCAGTAACTTATTCTTTGAAGATGCTCATATCCACTGACTTGGCAGAAAAACATTTGTAAAGCTATTGTAGTTGGAAAAACATCTTTGTGCAGCCCTTTCAGTAAAAAAAACACAACATTAAATGATTATGTGAATGATGTGAACACATCAACAGTAGGCACAAAGTACCAGATAAAAGCTATGTTTGACTTTCACAAATAATGGAAATTGTCCAGATCAAAACCTAATATTATTTGAGAAGGGACTGCAGAAATAGGGTGCGTAAATAAATAAATAAATAAATTCCTAACCCTATATTTACTCACATGAATTATTTCAAAAATATTCCATGGCTAAAAAGCAAAAATAAAAAAAAATATATATATAAAAAAAAGAGTTGAGTCACGCTAATCAAGTTAATCTGGGAGAAACGGAGAAACTTGCAGAAAGACATGGACACTATAAAAGCTAATATGAGTTTCAGTTATCTAGTTCCTTTAGGTGATTTAAAATAGGTTTCTAGCAGTGACTACTTTCCCTCATGTTTTCACTCTGAGTGATTTCATTAAAACTCACTGCTCAACATTTGAAATTTAAGATAATTTTTCTGCTTACTCAGTTCAACCCTGAGTCCCAACTGTGGTGACTTGTTCCTGAATTTTGAGATCCATAAATATTTTTTTTTGCTCCAGTGTATTTTTAAGAATTAAAAAAATAAAATTGCCACATAATTATAATTGAGAAAGAGATGATAGAAGGAGGAGGGAAAGCACATTTTTGTAGTTTTACTTTTGCCATACTGCCTTTAAAGCAGCAAAGGGTTCTTCAGTCCTATTCCACAGAAATATTCCAATGAAATAAAGTTGCTTTCTGCAATGCTGGACCCTGGTAACACTTTGTACTCTTCTAAGACATGTTTCTGGAGTCTCTGCAAACAGTATTTCCCATTCTTCTCATTAAAGAGTCACAAAGGAAGTCATTATTCTGAAAAATAGGAACAATTGTTTTGTTTTTATATATGTTGGAAACATGAGAGGGTTTTTTCTTTTTGCCAGTTTATCAGCCTTTTTTATTACTATTATTTTCATTTTCACAGCTTTTTTTTTCTTCAAAAAAAAAAGCTTTACTTTCTATCTGTGTATTTGTGTTACTTTTCATGTTCCTGTAAATGACACAACAGGGTGTGTGCTATGGTGTTCTAATGACGTACACTGATGGTTATTAGATGTAAAACAGACACAGGGTGCCAGTGAAGTCCTAGACATGTCATTATTAGTTCATAATCATAATGCATACCCTGCAGTATCTCATTATGTTCATGAGCTCTTTAAATGAAGACACACGAGATTACATGAAAAATACCTGCAAAACGGAGAAATAACTTTCTGAACTAGGCAAAACATGACATTAGAGAGAATTAAACACTGGCACTTTAAAAATGATCATGCTAGTTAACATGTAAAATGATTTCAATAAATTTTGAATGAATTACAGATTCTACTAGAACTTAATATCTGGCATTTGTAAACACCATGCAAATGCAAAAATAAACATCCACAAGTTATAAAAACTAAGAAAAAAAGTGTCAGCCCTTAGAAAACAATCTGTGTGGAAATATGGCACTGTCTTACTATAGAAGTAAAACTACACTATTATAGTGATGACTGGGTTTCTGTTATTTTTTTCCTTCTTTAGATGGCGAAATTGGGTATGTATTTCTCTTCAAACAGAAAAATAAATAAATAAATAAATCAGGGAGAATCTGACCCAAATGGACTTCTCTTTTCAAAAGACTTGCAATAGCCATTGTTTTGAGATGTATTTTGAACTAGTACAAAGCACTCATACAGTCACTTGATATGTCTTCCTGTTCCTGCTTGTACAGAGCAGTTGAATAAGCCCATATTCACATTTAAAAGTATACAAAAAAAAAAAAAAAAGACAAAAAGAAGCAGAAGATCATACCAAGATGGCTTTTTCTTTCCTACAGTGGCAATTTTGAATGTTTATATTGGTATTTCCAATATTTTATTTTGACCCTTATATATAGCATGGCTATTATTTAAAGTATATACAATAGGCACAGATAAAATGCATTTATCTGAATAACAGTACTTATGCTTTTGCCTACAGTCAGGCTAAGAACAAGTATCATGATAAATGAAAAGGCCTGCTGGCTATAAGAAATGTTCAAATTTCAATGTATCACTTGCGTTTTTCAAATGCTCAAAGGCTGGATTGGAAGATTCTGGAGACAGATACCGCCTGGGGATCATACTAATTCATTTCTAAAGCGTTACAGGTTGTTCAGATAACCACAGTGTTGACTCTCTCTTCATAGCTTTTCTTTGACAAATTATTTTTGGTTGAAATTGTACTTTTCACTGAAATGTCCTGTTTTATTTTCAAGTCCAAGCTGGGATTTCTGTCTAAGCTCAGTGTTGGGAAGCTCTTTAGTGCTACTAGAGGTATTCATCCCACTAATAGAGAAGGCTTTCTGTGACACTTTGGGTTTTGAAGCCTTAGTCTCCAAGTCACTGAAGTTATGCAACATTTTTCAGCGTCTGTATCCACAACTTGTTCTTTTATGAATGAGGTAGCTGAAATCATCCTAACCCCTGGCAAGTTGAGTCTGCTACCGCAAAACATTCCCTATTTCTATCTGATAATGGATTATATGGGACTTAATTGAAAGGCTGGTGAATTCTTCAACATCTGGTGCAGCAGCTCGACATAGATCAATAACTGGGAGGCTGCATAAAAGCACCTTAATCATTCTCGCCTTGTTTGTAGCTTATTCTTAGAAGTCCATTATTGATTACGTTCTCTCTGAAAAAGATGTATATATATGTGTATATGTGTAAAATTTCCTGTTCATCAAAACTATTCCACTCATTTTATATATGTATATATATTTTTTGATAGTACTGTCTATATTTACCACTCTCTTATCAAAGGAGTGTCAAGGGGACTTCCAGAAATCAGCTGAAAATCTGAGACACATTTAAACTCAGAAAATGAAATATTTATTTTCGTATAAACTTTTTAAATAGATTGCACTTCCCAAGCTTTCTTCATAGTGCTGTATTTTTTTATTTTTATTCAGATTTTAATATTGACTATTTTCTGTTGGTACATTAATATGGTATTTTCTTTCTCAACTGTTTTTTCCTGCCAAACAGTACTTAGGATTTCCAATTCAAAACATATTTAGACTGAGATATGTGTTCGGGAAGTCAGTATTATGAGCTAAATCAATACTTTTAAACACATTTAAATAATTAAACTTAGGTTACGATTATCTATTATTACTATCTATTAAAGAACAACAATTTCCAAATATTTTGTTCCTTTAAAAGTGATGTTATCACAATTTACTTTTTAAAAAAATTACAGAAAATAAATCTGTGCATCTATATGATACTAGAAATTCTTTTTAAGTATTTATTATTACAGTAAATTTATCACCAAAACACTTTACTGTGTGAGAGCAGTGGAGTAGCCCCTGCAAAATGGTGCAGTATATTCCTTGAAGTACGTGTCCCTAAAGGTTCCTGATTTTGTTCACATAACAGAAAGGCAAGAAAAGTCATTATGTTGTGTGTTGTTAACATCGAGGTACGTCAGTCATTTCTCCCAGTGGAAACAAACTGCAATAGTTACAGGCTTTACTACTGCTTTATTTCCTCATAAGGAACATGCCCCCCAGTCCCTGTGGAAGTCCTAATTTCCTCTAAACTCAGAACTAAAGTTTGTTGAAGCACTTAGCAGCAAAAATACCCAATTGGAAAATGTGAAATCAAAATTCTATGGCAAATATATGTTTCAATGATATTTTGTTTTCAAGGTTTAAAAACAAACAATGAAACGGAACTTGCATTTTGAAATCAAAAGTGTTCTGATTTCTGAAGAATTCAGAATGAAAACTATGATTTCAGTATATCCAGATTTGACTTGATTAAAACAGACAAAAGTTTATGTTTCAACATTCCTATTTATAAATTTTTGGAATGTTCTGTGTCCTAAAAGCAATTAATATATAGACGTGCTGTCCTTAAAAACAAAGTGATTTCAAAGTCTCCAAGGAAAAGAAAATTCAACTTTTTAGAATAATTTTGAAGAGCAGTGTTCACATCCCAATTATTTGCTATCTGTATGAGAACTTGATCTGTAAAACAAATAAATTTCCTGGACATTCATAAACAATGGTAGTATCACTTCACTTTTAATTAAGAGCACTTAAATAGAACAGTGAAGATGTCTTCTGACTTTGACATACATTTATGTCATACCTAAAAGGCCTCTATATCTGGTTTCATCCTACCATAACAACACCTTTTTTCTTTTTTTTTTAATAGCCACCACAGGGTAATACAGATCTCTAGGTGAGGCGTACCATTCTCTTCCAACTCTGACTGCACATTTATCTGTTCATTAGGAAATCTTCAGTAACTACACTTAATTAAAGTATCTGTTTAGTGCTCAGAAGTAGGTAGAGTTAAGCAACATTCTAATGACTGCCATTTATCAGATAGAGAGAGACTCCAGTCCGTCTTTGGAAAGCTTAGGAATCATTCATAAAATTCTTTAGAAAAGACTTTTGTTCTGTTTTGGGAGTAGCCCACTAACTCTTGAGCACATGAAAAAAAAATATATGGATGTAAGAAAAAATCATTATCAAATGAAACTGCCTGAAAACTTTCAAAAGTCATAGATAAATATTACCATATTAAGCAGAGACTCGGATTAAATAAAGTTGAGGCAGCCAAAAGGCGTGTAATAGTAAGTACTGATTGAAAATGCAGATTGCATGTGTAAACAAAGTATCTAGTGTAGTAATAAAATTAATTAGGTTATTCAGCTTTGCAAATACTCAAAAATTATGCAGTGAAATAGTGAAACACTCTATAGACTTGAATTTACAAGGTCATTCTTGCACCAAGTTCCCACAGATTCAAGAAACAGACAAACACCACAAAATATTTGAATAGTTATGTCATAGAATAGTTAATAATACAGTACTGGATCTGAACAATCCTTATTCAGATCGTGTTCAGTCTTTATTTGAACAAATTCCCATGGCAATAAATAAAGAAATTTATCTCAATAAACTAAGTAAAGACCTCAGTAATCTGCAGAGGATAAGGTAATTCAATCCACAATAAAACCACCTTATACATCCAATGAACAAAATCCAAAACAACAAAAGACAAACCAACAAAAAGACATGCAAACAGGCAAAGCAACATTAAGTAAAAAGAGGAAATTAGAAAAGCAGTGGTCCCTACAGATCTATTAAAGAGCTAATTCTAGAATTAATGTACTGAGACAGATGGGGAAAAAAAGTTCACAGGCCAGACAAGGAGGGAAATAGCTACAATCCATATGGAAATGGAGCAAATGCATTTGTCTCATGTTGCAGATACCTAAGTACTTCTATCCCAAACACACGTGATCTTTTTAGAAAAGAATATGAAGAATTACTAGAGTCAGAAAGAGAAAAGATTAAAGGAGTGTATATCACTGAAGTTATTGTCTATATGCATTGTTCAGTATTGTCTAAGTGCAATGAATGATTTTGTTAGGCATTTTACATCGCATTTCAAACGAGAAGTCAGAGGCTTTACTCTGAAGATAGGTACTACAGACAGAATACATATCTTTATAATGTAACACTAAGGAGTGGGAAAAAAAATAAAAAGTATAGAATGATCCAAGGGTGTATAACTGAATTATAAAAAGGGATCAAACACAAGAAATTTTCAATAAGTTTATAAAAGAAAAACCTCAGCAGATATGAATTGCCAGTGCTCCATTAACTTTGATAGTACTTGTAAGGTCTCTCTGTTTATACTGAAAAGACTTTTAAGGTGAGAATCCATCTAATTTCAATTACACAAAAAAAATCTATCCAATCTAGTCATTTAAACACACACCAAGGGAATAAAAATCAATTAATTGATCAAAAAATTCAGCTTTTCTTCACTATGTATCCCACATAGTGGTGATAAGTATCTGGATTTTACTTTTTCTCTCCAGTGACTATATCAGAAGTAAAGTTAATGAATGTAGACTCAGTTCAGTTATGTCAACATAGGTGTACAGTGCCAGAGACAGACCTTAAAATATTTAAAATATCCATAGGAGGCTGGCAGAAATGATATGGGACCAGTGATAGACCTATGATCTTTTGGAGCAGCAGCAGGAGACCATACATGGTACTGTTAGGCATCTAGTAGCCCTGGCTACCTATGTACGGCAGCAAATTGACGCATAGATGCCTCATTTTTATAAGGCATTTTATAAATAAAGTTTCTGTTCAGCTACTCAGACAAAGAAGATTAACACCATTTGAAATGCCCTATCACATCAACATGAAACTGGAAGATATGACACAGGAGCTATGCCTAATGGACTACGTGTGAGAGACTGAATCAAGTTGCCAGTTGGAGCTCCTTAAATTAATGCCGTGAAAGTGTTCGAAGGCAAACACTCAAACCCTTTCTAAAGTAAAGCAGTGTAGCTCTACTTGCTTCATGCACTTCATCAGTTGGCTGGTACATTGCATTGAAGATCTAGTGCACAGTTTAAATAATGTTCTTAGAATGTGAAATGATTGATAAAGTTGTTGTTGACTGTTGGCATTTTGCATCTTTCTTGCAGGAACACAGACATACAAAAAAGAAAAGACATACATAAATCACAGGGAAAGGTTTTTTTTTAATATTGAACATAATACTAAAGTTGAAATGTAAATATTTTTATTTTCTGTATTCACTAGAGATTTACACAGAAGATATGGTTTATGCCAGTCTAATCTAAGAAGAAATACGTAGCCCTTTCCCTTACTTCACAAATTCAAGAAGGAATGCATTACAGCTACATGATTCATTTGGATTCATGCTGTTAATGCTGTTATTTATCAATGTACAGGTACTTCTCAAACTTCGCTAAAGTCAGCTCCACAACTTCAGATATCTAGACTTGGTGAACAGCCAGCATGTGGGATTTTAGAAAGATATTTCTCAACAAAATGAGGAATCACAATCTCTGGGCAAGAATTTGCATTTTTCTCTTAGTTTGTAGCAAGATTCAAAAAATTCCCATAAAAGAAATGCATACTTTTATTCAGGAAAGCATGACAGTTACTTTTGTACAGTATGTAGGCTCGGCTGCATCACTGAAGACAAAAAAAAAAAAAAATGTTCCTTTGTACTTGCAGTTTCTCTCAGAAAACTCATGGAGTCAGGGAATCCAAATCAATGCTTTTCTATCCCTTCTGAAGTCTTTTTAACAGTCTTTTTCATACACCTTACAGAATACCATTATAGCTGACCTCCACGTAGTAACATCTATGTTTCTGTAGATGAAATGATCCAGTATTCAGTTATCCAATATATTATTTTCATACTAAAATAAGTGTATTCATTGAGCAGCTTGTACATTCTGTCTTTAAGTGAAGACCTTGCCAACTTGACAAGTAGGAATAGGAGTGTGAGAAAATGTAAAGGAGTTTCTGGTTTCAGTATGAGAAGTTTTCCAGCCATAATTTCTAGACACAGGTCATTTTCTATACACATGTATACAATGAAAATTCATTGCTCACATACATTACAACCTTAGCATTGTCTGTGGATTGCTCTAAATAGTTGCAATCCAATATTACTTCATTTGATTTGTCATATAACTTAATTTCTATAGTTGTGTTAACTGACTGTAAGCTAAAACTTTGTCTTCTATTTTACAGGTTGCAGAGTTTAACTTAGGTAGAAAGAGACAGTAATGACTAGAGCATGAAACCATCTTCTTATTTCCATTTCACAAGACTGATGATTATGTAGCAGCTAGATAAGTGTATCTCTCACTATTGATGGAAAAACATAACCTGTGGAAATAATACATCTCATTTACTTTACATTCATTTGTCTCTTCTTACAATCACACATTAAATTGTTTTTGCATTCATGTGTAACACATTATGTGAAGGACATGCTAATGCTTTTTTTGTGCTTACCTATATTCCCGCCACTTTAGAAAGAGAAAGATTTTGATTTATATAAAAAAGCAAGTAGAATTCACTTTATACTATCTTTAGCCGAAACTTTGCCTAGGCTGTGACTTTTGATTCCTGAGTAACTTTCTAATTAGCATATTTCCAATGACCTGGATTTTTCTCCCTTTTATTCCTTTTTCAGTATTCTGAGAGTTAACAATTCCTTACCTAATTCAGGTTCTCTCATTTGAAGGTTCCCAATTTCTATGCAGGAGAATCTGTTCTCTGCAGATGAGAGCACCATTAAAAATATTCTGCTCTACCTGATCCAGCATTACTATATGTGCATGATGAATACTAAAAGCATCATTAATAGCAGAGAGAGAAGAACCAACCACTTGTTGATGGCTATGTAATTAATTAAATAGTTGTTTCGAATTAACATTTTCAATCTGAGTGTGCATTTTATGTTATGTATCCAAAAGCAAATATTTGTGATCAATCTGCATTGCTTTCGTAAACAATCGTAGGGAATTATAGGAAAAGAGAAAAAAAAAAGTATTATGCAGTATATGACTTAAGCCCTAATTCATGAGTCATGATAATTCTAAATTTCTTATACTGCAAAGGAACTGCATGTACTTTACCAAGAACAGGAGACTATTGTCTTCATTCTTGTGTTAAAACTTCTTTCTGTTGTTACAGATAAAATGATCTTTAAGCTATCTAAAGAGAAAAACAGGACATATTAATAACAGAAATAAGATTATGTAGAAAAAGGATTTGGTTTTCACTTAAAAAAAAAAAAAAAAGAGTATCTGATTCATGTATGTGCTTATTTCTGCTTATAGAGACTGAAAAAAAAATAATATTGCATACCTTAGTAAGTTTCAAGTCCACAGAACACAGGTAACAAGGACAAGTATTCCTAAAAGTTGTCCCAGGAGAAATATCTTCTACAAACTCTTTGGGGAAAACATGACAGTAGAGTAAGCACCACAGATTTTCCTTAAACCAAACATTCATAAACAGCTACCTCTGTTTATACCCCAGCATCATCGCTTGGTCATTCTGTGGCTTCAGAACATCCTGATTTGGACATCAACCTGATTTATGTGTGTAGCATGTTGTTTCC
This sequence comes from Nothocercus julius, assembly GCA_013398735.1. Classification (NCBI taxonomy): domain Eukaryota; kingdom Metazoa; phylum Chordata; class Aves; order Tinamiformes; family Tinamidae; genus Nothocercus; species Nothocercus julius. The sequence goes on from VZSV01000139.1 coordinate 458,887, forward strand.
CAGGTTAGTATTTTAGAAGAGCATTGTGAAATGTAATTAATGCATGTTAAGTTCTTAATGCGCAGCATTCTTAATGTGTAGTTCTGTAATATTGTTTATCAGAGCTTCATTCCAAAACATAATCACCCAATCAGCTCTGGGAAACCTCTCAACACAGATATACAACCAAACAGACTGTGACTATTTAATTCATCACTTTCAGTGCTGAATTAATATCAGAGAAAAGCTCTCTATGACAGACTTAAATGTTTCTCTGTATCATTTACAAGCTTCTGGAAATATTCCTTAAAGCCCCAGAAGTCTAAAACATCACAAATTCTTTAAATCATCCTGCTAATTTAGTTGATTGATAAAATCAAACAGCAAAGACTCTTTTATGTATCTTTAGATGGAAAGTCATCTTTTACATGTTTTTGACAGTTTTGAATATACTTGTCCCTAAAAATTCACTAGCAGTTGAAAGTCTTAGAGGAGGCACAGAATCTAACTATCCACAGCAAAGAACTTATCAAATCAACTATAGACAGAGAGGAAGAAGAGAAGAAGTGATTTATTAAGGGTGCCTCTAATATTGTAACTGGGGAAAAAAAAGTGCATTCAGTCCAAGCACATATTTTTTAAATAAATAAAATCAGATACGTTTAGATCAGTGGGCATGCTGTCAAGAAACATTGTTCATGAGATCTACTTATCTCTACCTGCACATGTCTCTTCCAACCATCTCTCAGTTTCTTGCTCACACTTCAACACAACATATTGCTGTCTGCTTCAGACTCCCCTTTTTCATGTCTCCTGCTACATATATTCTCCTTGCTAAATGATATTTCTCGGCACAGGATGTTATTATGTGAAAATAGACTGGGTAACTCTAACCTTTTTTTTGCCTTCTCAGTCAATAAATTTTGGGTGGGGTGGGGTGGGGTGAGGGCTATTAAAATACTCCTGAAATACCAGTGTCAGGAACTGAAGAGGTTAAGAGATTAAGATTGCAGCTGCGCTAACTTTCCTGTATAGCTCACTGTTCTCCATAATTCTCTCTCTCTCTTTTTTTTTTTTTTTTATATATAGCCTTCAGATCTCATTGCACAAGAGCTCACATCTCACAAACCTGCTGTGTCCTATCTACCATGATAATCTACCATAATGACAACAGGAACCCTTGTTTAGGCATCAGAACTGAGCCCCTCATCAAGGTTTTCCCTGGTGCCTAGAAAAACCTTCAGCAGACCAAATGTAGCTGCTTGACCTACAACAGCCTCTCTGCAGAGCTCTCTAGAAAGTATTGGCCATATAGAGGAGATCTTCAGAGACCTAAATTCCACTTTACATCTCCAAAGCTCTAGCTAAGGACAAGTTCTGCCTTTCCTTCCTGACACAGCTGCTGGGGTTTTGAAAAGGAAGTTCTCTGCCAGTCATCCCTCTGCTGTGGCTTTGGAGGCTTTGGTGCAAGGTTAGTGCATTTGAATGCTATTATGGGCTCCACAAAATCCATAATGTGCTCTACTAGGGGCTGTATAGACCTATATTATGAAAATAGAGGTATGATCATATAGAAACATCCATTTAAAGCTAATGACTTTTGCTTCAGATCGTCATCTTCTCAAATTGTACACTGGCCTCAGTGTGTCAGCATATGCCACTAAGACCTTTACCACACATGTACATGCACATATTACACCAAAAATCACTCATTTCTTGGTAGGAAGCAGAATGGAGTAGCTGTAATTCTTCCCCTAAAATATGGCAATTGATTCTTCTTGAGAGTGGCAGAGGAACTGCTCTGGTAAAGCAGTAAAAACAGACCTTTACAGTAAAGCAAGTCTAGGTAACTTCTGTGAACCTAATAAAGCAACAGCAGTGTTACACTGAAAAGAACAATTTCAAAGGAGTACTTTGGAAAAGAAGAGGATTATAGGTAAAGAAACAGAAGATATAAAATGCTAGTGTATAGAAAAAGGCTTTTGTTACTTCTGACTGTTTAGCTTATTCAGTTCAAGTCGTTTCAGGGTACGAATGAGAGCACACTTGCTTTTTGCAGTGTGAACCTTCCAAAAAGCTAAAGCCAAAACCTTTCATATCCACCCATGAAAATGATGGCTGGCCTGCCACTTTTATTTCTAATGGTTGATTTATTCTAAAAGTGTCCCTAAGTATCGACAGCACAGGCTAGACAGAAAATGAAGGGATCACAGCGTATATTCATGTCAGGATTTGTGCAGCCTTGCTATTCTCTTAATTTGTCACAATATCGATGGAGATGTATCCGTTAATTACCGCTTCTTGGCCAGTTCTGTCATTGCCTTCATGAATGCTTCCCATCCCTTCTCATGGAAAATTAAACACCCTTACAAAACACAGGTGAGCCAGGCTAAACTCCCTTCCTTCTCAATGGACCAGAAGAGGGTAATAGTCTCCCATAATCATGCGACTACTACAGCAGAAAGGCTTCTTTCTTTCTTTTTCTTTTTCTTTTTTTTTTTTTTTCCTCAGAGAGGGGCAGGTGACAAGATAGGGTATAAGCAGTGAAGACATAGAATTAGACATATGTTTGTTGCGTTTCATGAAATGGTATAATACAAAAGCTGCTTTAACCCTAAGTTGAAAAGAATTTAAGGGTTTAAAAAACAGTATCAGAAATTACTTTAAGATAAAATGTAATTTGGCCTAAAGGCTGCATGGTTGGAGGAAAAAAAAAAAATCTTTTGGCCATTTCTGGGTTATGTGCTTAGAGCAAAAAGTAGCATTATACTGAAAATGAAAGGAAACCATGAAGCCTATTGTAATCTGCTGTTAAGTCTGCTATTTCTGCATATACATTTGCACTTTTTCGAACACCTGAGGAAAACCATCCTTCTTTAGCTGAATTTTTGCAGGCACAAACAAATGACTGTGAGCATCTTTGAGGAAATTAGAAGAGGACGCTAATGAGAAAGAAGCTTTTTTTTTTTTTTTTTTTGGTAATTTTTTGTAATATGTTTTCCATGTGAATAGGCCTGATTCTTTTCCTCAAAATTTCACAGAGAGCTTTAAAGGCAGACTAATAGTGACCATATGTGGCAACTATACTGGTAAATATAATTCCTAATAGTTGCAGTCTGCCAAAAACAAATTAAAAGTGTTGGTCCCTAATCTAGTCTTAAATCATCTAGTTTTCTTGGCAGGCTAGATTTTTTCAGTAACACTTATTCCATATGTTCATTTGGTTAACATCTGAAGAAGGTAACTAGCTGAAATCTCAGATGAAATTCTCTTTTTCACCCATATACAAAATGTTATTTAAATAAACTGAAACCCAGTTATTTGTCATGTGCATGTGCATTTATCAGGACAGCATTTCTCTGTTAGACCAAATTCTGAATTCAATCTTCCTTTGGATAAAGTCTGCAGTAAAATTATTTCATATCTAGATTTAATTTAATGTAGAAGAAAGAATGTTTAATTTTGTTTAAAATAAATATTCTGCAAATGTAAAGAAATTGTCCTTTGATGTTGTCATTGACTTAAATGGAAGTAAAATTGAAAAAAAAAAGAAAAATATGTCCAACAATCTGCAAACTTAGACATGACCTTCTAATTAGCTCTACATAGATGGCTATTGGCACTATTTAGGAACTCTGTTGATTTTAGGGAAGGCTCAAAGGAGTGATCATCTATGCAAAGCTTTATGTGGTAAGATAAATCTAATTAATACACTCTGAGGTTGCAATGTTAGCAAGCCAACCACCAGAATTTAAGAATGACCATATTTCCTTCCCTAACTTATCTGTTTAGAGTTGTAATAAATTATTACAGGATGTTAGCTTTTAAAATATATTTAATCTTTAGAAATAAGTAATTTGTGAGTAAGTCATGGTGCTTTATTAATTATTAGTGCTGTTTAGTTCCCAGCTCACCATTGCATGGAAAGACCATTTACCTACCTGCTAGTAACATCCAATTTTTGCAAACTCATTTAATTGCTTCCTACACATTTTCCACTTCTTTTCCTTGTATCTACCCACCTTCAAAGAGTTTATGTCAGTCAAATCAGTCCATCTGCCAATTTTCAATCAAATTATGGTTGTAGGTTGTAACATGTATTAAGAATGCATGGAGTATTTCTAAGAGGCATTACACAGTATTTAGAAGAAAACTGAGATAGTGTTCACGTAGTCATATGGGTTCACCGGTGGTTGATTTCTCTCTTAAATGAGCTTATTGTCATTGCTTTTCATTTGTATCACAACTTACCTATAGCTGTGAAAGATGTTCTTCAAGAGTCAATGTTAGCTAATTGCATCCAAAAGCTTCAGATAGAAACTGAATATCTAGAAAACTATCTGTGTCCTCATTTTGTTGTTTTGTTTGTGATTCTAGTTTATCTTCTTGGATAGTCCTTCTTTATCTTCAACAAAGTTTGGAACAGTTACAAATTTTCATTTTTCTAATGGCACATTATTTTAAGTATTTTTCTGATCAATCATGAAAGCTTAAAATACTAACTATGAATAATGTTCTTTCTGCTGGAGCATTGAACCTACCTGAAAGCACTTTGCTTCATTTGTAGTTTTGGGCCAGTTCCTGATACATATGAAGCTGAGATTAAATTTTGTGTAAAAGGGTGTCTTCTCTTGTTTCATAAGTTCCGTAAATGTTCCATATTCTTGTAATACGTTGAGTGAGTTTATTTGAAACTGAATTTTGTTCCTGCACCCATAGTCATTACTTCTTGTAATAATATCAAAAACTTAAATGAAAAATGAAAGAATGAGTTAAGACAGTCTGTCTTGCAATAAGCATTCTTAAAGTCAGGCTGTGTTTTAGTTAGAAATATATTGGGATATTGAAGGACTTTTTAATTCTCCAGCAGAGTCTGGCTGCCCCCATTTCTATAGGGGTAAATCAATATCTGAATGAATCATAATGCACCTGACAAATACCATGATGAGGACTGAGTGCAATTTCAGGTGATAACTACTCTGGGCTGTTTAAGGTGCTTTATTTATCTCACAAATGATCTCCAACCCAAAGTGCCTTTTTCAATAGTTGAGTCAGGGGATTGATTGCAACTCTTGTCATAAAAATCCATAAATACATTGGCAGATGATTTTAGTGTTTTTTTTCATTAATTATGAATTGCTCCATTCAGATGCCTAAAAGATCATGAAGCTTAAAAGTTTCAAAATTAGGTAGGAATAGAACTTGTGTCTGCTTTGGCATTGTCTTTATGGCATGGTTATCCATTGAAGTCCTGAAATTTAGTTCTTAGGTGAAGAACAATTTTTTCACTGATAAGAGCATTCATTTTGAATCTTATTTACATATCTTATGTTTCTGCTACCAGATGCCAGTACCTATAACTGCAAGGCATGTCATCTCAAAACTAAATTAAGCTCTTAATTATAAGTATCCCAGATAAATAGTGTGTCCTCGTGACTGGATTCAAACCTTCATGGTAGGCCCCTATCCCTCAACTAGCCCTCATTAAAAATTATGTAGTGTTCTAATTTATATATTTCAGTGGAACTTCTGTACACTTTTCTGTCATAAATTAATGTTCTCAGAAACAGTGAGTCATATAACCAAAACTGTATCATTGATGCATTTATGTGCAATTTATAGATAACCATTATGTGTTAAGTAAAGTTGTACAATCTGCTTTGATTAAGCTCCTTAATATATTTAAATTCCACCTAAAGAAGAGAAATTTGCAATTTGTTCTTTCACAACTAATTTGCAAGTGTTGAAGGAACGTTTTTCAGATTCTAGCTCCTCTATCACCTTGACAGCTTGCAACTGTGAAAATCTCAAGACAGCTATCTCGGTATATTCCAAAAATGTTTTGACTATTTGGCTGCAGCAGCAAGCAGCAAACATAATTAATGCAGAAATAAAGTACATTTAGATTACTGTTCTATAGTTTGAGTTCTAAGAACATTATATTTCCATTTAGTTTTCTTTCAACTGATTCATAAATGATTCATTAGAAGGGGTAAAAGGATGAATGTCAGGGTCAAAAACTTTGTAAGAATACCTGTAAATAAGTACATTGCATTTACAGCAGAGACATGATTTTTATGCTTTATGTATTAAGTTTTACTTAAGCTATAAGATCACTGAAGAAAAAAACAAATCCTTCTTCTAAATTACTGCTGATAAAAACTCTTGCAAACCATGCAAAGTCCGATTTGTTTAAAAATTTTACTTTCAGTGAAAAGTGATTTCAAATATAAATAATTTGCTATTGCACCATAATCTATATCCTGGGGATACAGTTTAAAATAATATGACTTATGATACAAAGAAAAGAAGTTGAGAAAGTCTAACAATGCATCAGAGTAAGCCAGCATGTATGCACAGCATACTATACAATCCTCAAGTTAACAGAGACTTAGTGTAATAACTTTTTTACCTCTATTTTAAAAGATAGAAGGCAAATCCTTATTGTGTAACACCTTAGTCTCCACTTGGAAGCTTAAGTGTAACAGGGTGGCAAAAAAACACAAACCAAAATAAAAAGACACTAATAGGATGCTTGAGTTTCATAAAGATGCTAGCATAGATAGCTGAGCTATTGATAACACACATCTTTGGAAACGTTGTGAGTTTATCTCAGCTGAGCATCAAGGCACATTCATTTTCCTAAATTCCTAACGCCCTTTTGGGATCCATAAAATGGACATGACTATCTTTCAGTTTCACAGAGGACTCTGCTAGATACGTCCATGAAGAGAGTGCATAACACACATCACAAGCCACTCAAAACTCATCTGGGGTACCATCTTGTGTATAATAATGCTCTAATTAGAACATTTGCCGAGAATTTTAGGCATAATTTAACCTAAAGAGGTTCACTTATACAACTTAACCTTCTTGGAAACCTGTTTTAGCCACCAACGAAAAACAAGCAAACAAATGAAACTTCAAACCCCCACCTATGTCAGAAAAAGTCTGAAGCAGCCAAAAACTTTGCCAACCTGGCTAGGCAGGTTTAGGTGTGGGTTTAGATTAAGTGACCTGCTGCCATCAATAGCCCAGTGGTTAAGCAGTATTTTGTGCAATGAAACTTCCTCAGGTCTTTTCCTCAAAGAGCTGTCTAATATAAATCGGTAAACAATACGGAATCAGATTCTGGTGCTGATCCCACCAGTCATACATTTATTTTCTGCCCTTTTTTGAATGCTTCAGCTTTTGCATTATCAGCCAGATTCAGCATGACAAATGGCACAAGAGATGCAGTGCAGCTCTGTTTTGACAAAGTTCTACATTCTTTAAAATACTTTTAGTCCATTATTTTATCTCTATGCAAATGTGCTTCTATATCTATATGACAAAGCCTGAGAAGTCTGAGAAGGCTCTGTCATTCCAGTGCCATTCTATTTTCTAGAGCTGCAGACAAAAGCTGATGAAAAATCAGAGCTCAGTCCTCAAGACATTCCTATTTTTGGTGCTAATTATATGCCTAAATATCTCTGGTGGTCCAGACTTCAGTCTGGAAAAGTACTTGTAAAAGCAGAATAGTGTCTACTATTTAATGTTTGAATGTTCCGCAGGCCATTGACAGATTCCTCACATGCAGTGCTGAAGTCAACTCTGTCTACCAGAACTTGTTCAAATGATTGTGTAATTTGCTGAAGATAGCTATAGCAGTTATAGCTTAGAAAAATACCAGCCGAATTTCATGTTAAGAAACACATTTAAAAAAGCTTCTGAAGTGCACCAGAGTACCACTGAAGTAGTACTGGGAAAAATCTTTGTGTTTGTGCAGGGAGAACACAGGCTAACTAAAAAATTGTCTTTGCATTCTCATTATACTTTGGGCTCATTTGGCTTCTGATTCAAATTGGAGCTGCTTTAGGGTTATTTTAACTGATATCAGCAATTGATCCCTCCTGCCCCATAAGACTGTGTGCTTTTTATAAAACTTTGTATGTTATAGAAATATCCCTCTACCTATGCCTTCATTTTTCTATACAAGTCCCTGAACCAGGAAGCCAGAAGCTGCATAAAACAAGCTTTTCTGATTTTATAGTGTAAGTACTTTTATAAAGGGCAAATTTGGAGATAGTTAAGAAAGTACTTCAGCAGTAGAAAGGGACAGAAGAACTCAATAAGACCCTGATGGATATTCTTAAAGGAAATCTTTTGGGTATGTTTGAAGTGTATGTGATAATTATTTTCAAATAGCTTGTTTTTTTTTTTTTTTTTTTTCCTTTTCCAATGTCAGGGATGAAGTGATACAATGTTCTCTGTCTTACAATCAGACACATTTATCAGGATGCCAGACAAAGATCAAGCAAAAAATGACTGCATCTGACTTCTAAGCCAAGAGCAAATAAGCCTTCTACTCACAATCTCTGCTATCTGTTAAATCTTTCATAGTAAACAAGTGCTAATAGTCTGAACTCTCTAACCTTCCGGTGATGGGTAAGTAGTGTGTGAATAGTAAATTACCCTGTTCTAAGAACTCTCCAGAATGAAAGTGTTTACTTCTCTTTCAGTGAATATACTGCATGAAACATCTTGATCTCAGTGACATCTATTTGGGGATACAAGACTGTGGCTTGGTAGCTACCAATCAGCACTGGTTTAATTTAAGGAATAACATTCTGCTTGTTGAGGTAGGTTAGAACTTTGCTGGCAGATGACACACTATGACGTGCAAATGCTTCTGAACAGGCAACATTGGAAACTTAGAGGTGAATTCATCTCCCATGGCTAGTGACCTAACTGAAGTCCTTCCTTATGATCAAGAAAAATATAAGCAGTGTTCTCACCATACAATGACCACAGAAATTCAAGGACAGGTTCTGTATTTGGAAAATTCTCTCCCCAAAAGAAGATTAAGGATAAAGAAAAGCTTTCTGAAAAAAAAATGATCTTTTTTAAATAAAGCATGTCAGAGATCTTTACAAATAATTTAGCAAGCTTATGCAAAGCAGGCTTTGAGAGTTGAGGGAAACATATGCTAATGAAGATTATGACATATTAAATAACTTTTCTGACTTTTGCTATAGGTCTTAGGCCCCCTGGGGCCAATCTTTAACAGCTCTATTCTAGTTGTCAGTATAATCACAGAATCACAGAATGGTTAAGGTTGGAAGGGGCCTCTAGAGATGATCCAGTACAACTCCCCTGCTGAAGCAGGGACACCTAGAGCACGTGGCACAGGGTGGCATCCAGGAGGGTTTGGAAGATCTCCAGAGAAAGAGACTCCACAACCTCTCTGGGCAGCCTGTTGCAGGGCTCTGTCACCCTCACAGGAAAGAAGTTCTTCCTCATATGGAGGTGGAACTTCCTGTGTTTCAGCTTGTACCCATTACCCCTTGTCCTGTCACTGGCCAGCACCGAGAAGAATTTGTCCCCATCCTCCCTACATTCTCTCCTCAGGTACTCATACATATTGATCAGGTCTCCTCTCAATCTTCTCTCCTCTAGGCTAAACAGACCCAGTTCGCTTAGTCTTTCCTCACAAGAGAGATGCTCAAGTCCCTTAATTATCTTTGTAACTCTACACTGTACTCTTTCTAGAAGTTCCACGTCCCTCTTGTACTGGGGAGCCCAAAACTGCACCCAGTACTCCAGGTGTGGCCCCACCAGAGCTGAGTAGAGGGGCAGGACCACCTCCCTCAACCTGCTGGCAGCAGTCTTCCTGATGCAGGCCAGGATCCTGTTGGCCTTCTTGGCCATGAGGGCAAATTACTGGCTGATGGTTAACTTGTTGTCAAGTATAAAGTGCTTGTCATAACAGACTTGTGGATCTCCATTAAATTAGCCAATATACGATAGGTCCAAAATATACCTGATGTACTATAACTCAGTCCTGATGGTCATCTCTGGTTATACTAAATAAAGGAATAGAGTAATTGATGCAAATGAGGATTTATGCCACAGGCAGGCTCAGAGGCAAACTGCTTAGAGTGAGCTCCATCTATACCTGATCTCTGTAGGAAACATCCAGCTGGAAGATGGAGTCAAGTCTAAGACAGAGTCAAGGACTAAGCCAGTAATTAGGCAGGGTGGTAATAGGGGTCCAGTACTCAAGTTCAAGCACTCAAGAAATACTTTTTATCAGAAAGTTTTCATTTGATGAAGCAGGCTGAAATGAAGCAAATAGTAACTTTCTCATAAACAGAGCCATTAGCTGGAATCCGGGAGACTCCAGTTCAGTTTTGTTCTCTGGGAAGGGATTTAAACTCAGAGGAATGCCTGGACTCTGCTTTACTGATACTCTGATTTACTGAACTGACCCAAAATATTTCAAATCTGTTCTTTTTCTCCCTAGTCCAGTGAGTATTTACTGGCATGAACAGTATTGAGCAGCTGTCCTGGGAGAAACTAAGCAGCATTAATTCTCTATATTCTGAATAGTACACGTATTTCCTTCTCCAGATTATTCAGAATAAGAACCCACATTTGGATTGCATCTATTCATAATAAGTGCAACAGTTAGCTGGCCTTATTTCATTAATGAGGATTGATGGATTATCTTCATAGATTTTTTTGGATGTGTATCATTTTTTTTTAACTGATATAGAATAAATCCTAACATTTTTCACAAAAATGCATATCTTATATCTAATATCTTATAAACATCCAAGTCATATAGCCAAATTAAAGTATGTTTGCTATAATTTCAGTAGTGAGAGTGTTCTTACAGATGGGCAGCTTGGAAGTGTATTTGGAGCATAACTTGACAAGCTGTTTTTGTTTTGTTTTTATGGTGAACTTACTGCCTGTGAGCACTGACAGACTGAGTGCCTTGAAATCCTGGGTGAATTCACAAAATAAGTATATTGTGAACCACACAAGCCTAATTATTTACCACTTAAGTATAAGAAAACCACCTTGTTATACAAAATAAGTTAATTTCTTCAAATCCATTTATATTAAATATTCTTAACAATGATGCTACTTATTTCTGCTTGAGTGGATTTTCTGATGTGAACATCTGTATTGTGAGGCCACTAATAAATCTCATCTGGGGCTGTATTTCTTGCCACTCCATTAGCACAAAGCAGTCCAAATTTGGCGAAAATTTCAGTTCTGCTCCTATGTCACTCTTTCCACCATCTATCACACTGTGCCATTCCAGGGACAAGCAAAAGGGACTGGATTTATCTAATAGTCCTGAGGTTAATTTAATTCATGATCAGTCATAGCTGACTGGGCTATGTGCAAGTTCAGTGAAGCATGTAAGGATTTCAAAGCCTCATTAGCCAATATTGTTCTTCCCATTCTGGTCTCATCTCAAACTCAGCATAGCTAGAACATCTGATCAAGGATGCTTTCTTAATTTAAAAAAAAAATGCACAAAAAAAAGCACAAAAAAAAAAATGGCACAAAAGCCCTTTAAAGCTGCCACAATTTTGTTCATCTGACTGAAATGCTACATTTCCATTCATTGTCTTCAGACATTAAAAACCTTCTAATCAAAACATATTAAAAGATATATTAGTTTGGGTGGTTAGATCAGCTGAAAGTCTGGTGATTCATATCCTTTTATTTATCTTGTAGAAAGGACAAACTAGCTGAGCTGTGCACTTCTGAATGAATTAAAGACTTGAATTAAAAAAATGATTATTTAAAACAGAGCTTCTTCTGGAACTGAATAGAGTGGGCAGTATTTATTTCAGCTGACATTAGACATCTACAACATAAGAGATATAAAGGATACATCTTAACAGGAATTCTGAACAAATGTCTCTGTAGTACACTTGAGGTATTGCAATAATTCATTATGCTCTTTCTTCTAAAAGGAATACAATTTACAAATTTAAGAATGGGCATACACACACATTTTCTCACTAATGCTTCTATGTTTAGTTCCACCAAACACTGGCTTTAAAATAATGCAAATTCTAAAATTTAAAGTTTAAATTTAATCTTTTGTAAATAAGAAAAGGGATTAGCCTTAGTGTTATAACAGCAAAAGACAGTCAGACACTGATCTTAAAAAGTTTAAAAAAAAAAATCCAGTCTGATAGAAGAAAGAAAAAGAAGAAAAAGAAAGGTTTAATCTAGTTTACTCTAAATTCTCTGTACCGCAAATAGACATACTTGAATACAAATCACAAAACAAAGAGCATACTAACAAAAACCTATTTCAGAAAGGAAGTTGGGCAATAAAAAGAAGAAATAAAAGAGGGTGCAACTAGGAATGTATAGGGAAAAAAAACAAACATTTCCTAAGTCCATGGTGTTATGTCCTTTTGAGACTTTTCCTTAGTGGCCGAATAATTAAAGATATGCTATTGTACCTGTAGCTTTTTGAAAGAGTACTATGTATTTTATGTTGTGTATTTCTAATACAGATAGCTGATTTACTCTTCCTTCTTTCAAGACCCACACCTTCATTAGGAGGGTTTCTATCTGGAAATGTGTCATGTCACATATTTCTATGTGGTCAATAGGGAGAAAAATACACATTTAGAATGAATCCCCCTACCTATTGTGCAAGTGTCTACTTCGGAATGAAATTAATTCCTTTCTATGACTATGATTTTACTGATGAAAAGAAAGCTAAACTGATGCCAAATGGAATCAACACTATGTAGGGTTGAAATCTTTCACAACAGAACTGTATGAGATAGAGCTTGATGGAAAGCTTCAAAACACACACACACAAAAAATGAATCAAACTGATTTGTATCAATCTTGTTCCCAGAATTTCTTTACTTAAGCTTTATGAAAATATCCTGTAAGTGTCTAGTTCTCTCTATTCTCTATAAAGGGAGCATAGGATCTGAATATTTGGATACAGATACTTATATCACATACAGCTTATGTGAGGTGCAATGTATTTCTGCTTTATGCTGCTGACACTTGTGTTACTGGTTCATGGAGGTACTCAGACTATATCTACGCCAAGTGAAGCATGCAGGGAAGTACAGGATAATCTTATTGTTTTCATTTCAAGATAAAAGTGGAGGCCTAGGGGAAACGGAAGAGGGCTAATTGGCAACCCACTGTCTTTCAACATCTCCTTGAGGGAGTCTGACTTTTATATAATCATCTCTGAGTATTTCTAGGTCTAAAGAAATTAGCTGCTAATGAAACACTACCATTACTTCAAAAGAAGTCTCAACAGTTGACTAAACGAATACATGTCTTTACAAATGAGCAGAAATTGTCTCGAGGCTTTTTGAGAAAGGATGAATGTGAATAAAATATGTACTGATGGTGCATTTAAAAGGTTGGGAATATTTAAATAGTTTGTAATGACTTCATCTTTCTCTGCATACTCACATAGTATTGTATTTGTTAGCAGTGTGGAGCACCAACTGCAAAAAAATCTGTAAAGCAGCATGTTAAAAACAATAGTTTGAACAGTTATGTAGAATGAAGTTGAATCTCTTACTTTATAATTCTTCTTTTAGTGGCTAGAGCTACGAATTGTGAATTCAGTGAAAGTGTAAATGTTTGTTGTTTAGTTTCCAAGGTATTTCTTTGGGAATGAGCATTGGCAGGGTTATCTCCCACCTCAGAGAGTTCCACTAATCCTGGAAAATGGGTGTGGGTCTCCTGCAAAAATGATCTAACTGCTTTCTCTTAGATACTTCTTTATTGCATCACTGACAGAGAATTTTTAACAGCCTCTACCTCTCTGCCAGATTGGTACAGGAGAATTGAGCTCTTCCCTGTCCAGCGTTTGCTTCCTTCAATAGAGAGAGTCATGGCGCTGACTATTCCACCCTACTGCACACTTATATACTCCCTGGAAATGGTATGAAGAAAATTTGGGACAAAAATTGTTTTCTTTCTGTGGTGTCTGGCCAAAGAATAGGATAAGCTTACTAGAGGATCTGCTTTTTGAACCTAGAGTTTGTTTTTCTCTATAGTAAAGTGGTCTCATTATGCTCATGCCTGTTTAGGCTTTTGAGGGGAAACAGTAGAGTAAAATGTGTGCTTCGTACTAAGTTTTGCTCCTGGCTGCAAAAGGCATTTTGCTTCCACAGGAACAATGTGTTTAATTTTAGCCTGATGTAAGTTTTAACATTCTCTCAGTATTTCTTCTTAGTGTTTTTGAAAACTGTTAAAACATTATTCCAGGAATTTTACTTATCAAAAATATTTAAAGTCCTTAAATCCTTTTTAACAGAAAAGAAGCATTTTGGAAAATAAAAAGATGTAATTTTTCATGCTGAATGAAACATAGGAAATGCCGGATGACATGCTGGATCCACTGAATTTTCATAGGAGTCTTAGCAGAAATTTTAATGAAGGCATTTTCTATACAGCTATGAACAAATACCTTGTCTTTGCAGCTCATCTTTCAAAAGCGAAAAACAAACAGTATGTTCTTTCTTACTGTAATATAATGGAAAAATAAAATAACTGGTTTGGAATGATCAGGAATAAGACAATTAGAGGGAAATGGCGGGGTTATTTGAAACCAAAGTGATTTTTCTAAAATGAAAAAAAAAAAAAAATGTAAAGACAAGTCCACAGACAAGATCTTCCAAATCATATTTATCCATTATTGTAATGATACATACTATACTATATTAATTCTAAGGAACTGAAGAAAATTTTAAAACCTGGGATAAATTCTGACCATTTAATTGGGATGTCACAAAGCATGAGATGTTAGCGCCTACCCTCAATAATGGACAAAAAACAGAATAGTTTGTGCATAATTGCAAAACTCTGAAATTCTTTAGAGGGACCTACTTCTTCCAATTCATTTTACGAGGAGCCTTGACACTTCAAGAAGTGACATAGAAGTACAGGTAAGAAAAAAGAAGGGTTCTCCAACTGTCATGGAAAAAAAATGGGTATATGAATTAAGCTGCATATCGTACACCTCCTAACAACTTTGGATTTAGCTTAAAATTTTGAAACATGCTAATTCTAACCTGATTATAAAGAAATTCAGCATATGTGGTCCATTTGCTAAGATTGTTTTTGCCACTGGACCTTAGACTATGTTTAACTCACACTATTGTGAGTCCACTCACTAGCGAAACTTAGCTGTTCTTCACCTTGATGCATACAAGATCAGGCATGGACATCCAGACTTAGCCTGAGCTATGTTGTAGGTGTACTTGTTTCCAGCCCTGCTTCTGGTCCCAACTGCTTTTGTTACTGAGTCTGCTGAAAGGACCCAAGACCTGGTGCAGTGCTTGCTATGTGAACCCTGCTACCAGTAGCCAGCTCTCAGTGAACCCTGCTACCAGTAGCCAGCTCTGTCCACCCTACAGACCTTGCAGGACTGCACCATTGTACCTATATGTCCATATCTGAGCTAGGTATCCTGATCTTCTTTATATACCCAATGGAGACAAATCCTTTGAGGATACATTTCATCTCATCTTAATGTAAACGTGTAAAATCAGTCCAATGAATCACTTTGCCAATATGCTAGAATCACCAAGTAAGACCAAGGAATGGAATGATGACCTTAGGTTCATTTCATACAATTTGAATCAAGAATGTTGTCTATATTTATCGAAATATACAGGGCAGTATCACAGAATCACAGAATGGTTAAGGTTAGAAGGGACCTCTAGAGATCATCTAGTCCAGCCCCCCTGCTCAATCAGGGACACCTACAGCATGTGGCACAGGGTCACATCCAGGCAGGTCTGGAAGATCTCCAGAGAAGGAGACTCCACAACCGCTCTGGGCAGCCTGTTCCAGCAGAATCAGAACTCTTGACAGTTTTGCAAAGGGAAAAATGTGTGTAAGAGTCAACTATTAAAAAAATAAATAAATCTAAAGAAATATGAAAAAATGGTATCGCTTTACCACCTGATACTTTGACTTTTTAATCAGAATGCAAATTATTAAATGTCAGTGTCAAGAAACCCAAGATATTGCAATGAAGAGACATATATAAAATTCTGTTAAGAAAATGCAAATTCTTCATTTCAAGCATCAAGCAGTAAGATTTTTATATTCCATTGCAAAGTTTGATCAAAAAAGTTACAGCTATCCCTTAAAATCTTAAAATTGTGTAGATGTGTAAATTTAGGGAGGAGAAATGCTATTCTAAGACAGATTTCTCCTCCCTAAATTCACACATCTACACACTAAATGTCTAATTTGATAATCACTATATGCTACCTTACTAGTAAATAGAGAAAAAAATAGGCACTTCCCAGAGAACTACCCATCCTGTATCATGACAACAGTCTTTCTTGAAAGATGCTTGGAATCAATCATGCTCTGGTTATATCTATTTGTCTCCACTAATTATTGTGGGAAAAAGAGTTAGTTTTTTTAAATTGGACAACTGCTTTTAGATAGATAAGAAGAGACAAGATGAGTTACACACTCAGAGGTTTAGCATCCTGGCTATGTATTTGGGTCTGAGGTAAAGGTTAAAATTTGGTGCAGTTTTAAATGTTTCTGGTGTTGAGCTTTCGAGGTCAGAATATGATTGGTAAGCTGAAACTCATGTTGGAAGATCTGTAGCATGATCTGTAGCATCTGAAAAAAAGATAATAATATCCAGTAGGAATATCTCACACATATCTTGGCTGTTACATTGTGGTATGTTCTCTTCCCCCACAGTCAAAAAAAGAGAGTAGACTTATTCTTTTTTTTTCTCAAAATGAGAACTTTGTTTTAAAACAACAATTTTTTTTTCTGTTTAATATTCATTGAAAAGCATTCAAACTTATCAAGTCAAATATCCTTATTTCTCATGTCTCCTTGTTAGAGTGACTTTAAAATGAAAACCACGTTTCACTGAACACAGGCTTAAAAAGAATGCTATCAGAAAATTACCCCTACCCTGCTGCTCTCTGAGATTTCCTTGATCCTTTAGTCATTATCTAGTGCACATGAAGAATAAAAAAGATGCAGTTGCTTAATCTATCTGGAGACATTCATCAGGAAGAAAAACAACTGAATTTCACCTATTTATGGCTTGAATATTCATGTCTGTAGAGAATGTGTTTACATTTATCTACACTGCAGGCAAGATGTGACATTAAGCTGTAAATGCCAGTGATTCAAGAACCTGCTTAATGCAAGTATTCTTATTTTCAGCTGAAATAAGAATCACTTTCTAACCGGTATCTAGGTAATAAGTGTTTGTGGTATATGACATAAATAGCAATCTTGTTTATATTCTTCTTCCTAACTTACAGCAGTCTTTTTTTTTTTTTAATAATAAAGTCAAAAACAGCTTAGCTTTCCCTGAGAGAGAAACCTTTTTCCCATTTGAATAGTAATAGAAGACAGCATTTTTTCCCTTGAATATTTGATTGCTTTTTCTTGCCTTTTGAAATTGTGTTTTGTATTTGTCATTTATATACATCAATACAAAATTATATATAGAATAAATTTTATTTGGTTAGCATTTCCTAGTAGATTTGGTCCATTATTGTATGTATAATCTATACAACCTGACATTAGTAATACAGTAAAGCTGAGAAAGACACCTTCAATCCATTTTCTCCCTCCAGCCTCCATAGGCAACATCAAAGCTTATATCAAATACCCACACGCTGGGCAAATTCCTGATCAGTTTACAGTAAACAAAAGATAGAGCAAATTGAAATTATCAAAAATGTGGTCAGTAAATCAAATAGTGAATGGTGAAAGTCCACAGTACTTTTTACTTATAGCAAAGGAAAATAAACATTAACAGAACAGACCTATAATTGCTGAAACATTTTTTATTTCTCCCATGGTGGTTTGTAGATTGTTGGTCTTTCCCACTGATGTTTCTGTTCCTTTGCTCTTAAACAAAGGCTAAAGATTTTATTTTTAAATCCCATTAGATGCTACCTGCCTGTTCCTTTTAAATCACAGTGTCTTCAGAACCATATTTTGCCAAGTTTTCAAGTGTTCCCTGGTTTTGTGCTCTGTACAATACTAGGAACTGTGACAAGAATAGTGATCTTGTGAATCTGCAACCCTAACAAATGGTGATGTTGAGTTAAAATGGTGTTAATGTTCAGTTCTATGCTGTAAAGTAGGCCCTGTGTCTAACCATCGAACTGTTGGGGCAATACACCATAGTTTGAGGCTGGTAACAAGATAAAACATTTAACACTTTTTTGCCTTTTTACTATTATTTATTTGCCTTTCTTTCAGTTTGCACTGAACTACTAGTAGTAGCAAACTATAAGTTTTCAGAAAGTTATAACCAGAAGAATCCATTTTAAATGCATCTCTCAGATCTTATCATTAGCCTGGAAACTCTTATTTCCATGAATGGAAATAAAAAGTTACGTTTATGTTAGATAAATATACCTTATGACATAGGTAGGGAACCAAAGATTTATTTATTTATAGAAAATAAATACAACTTGTTATTTATGAGAAAGAACTGGGCCAGTAGTTATTCATTACATTAAAATAATTCTGAACACCAAATACATTTGAGATAATCACAACATTTTATTTTTATTTTATTCCTGGAGAAATAAAGCCATATGAGAACAGGTGAAACTTCTCTTAACAAAAATCTTTCAATATTTTTTCTTTTAGATGTACAGTGTAACATAACAGTACTCTCAATATGTTTGCATACTGATGTAGTAAAAAATCAGTAACAGATTTCTTCTCAGAAAGAAATGAAACATCAAGATTGTTTAAAGATGTGCATGTATATGATCTGAGAATTTTTTTTTTTTTCTAAATGGAAAAAAAAAACAAAACTATATATATATTAATACCTCTACTAGAAGTTTGAGATTTTTTATCATCCATCAGAAAAGGATTTCAATTTTCTCCAATATGCTTAATGACAATTGGTATTAGGAGACAGTCTCTGGAATCAATACAGTTTTTAATAGCTAGCTAACTGCACAGTCTAATTAAACTAACTTCTTCTTTCCTTCTTTTCCTCATTTTATTTGTGTCCACTCTTACTGCAGATAAATTCTAACTCCTCAAAGTAGGAATTGTGCCATCCTCAGTGTTTTTGATCTGCCTATTGCAGTCAGCTTTCAAACGTATTTTCAAGTATATTTTTTTTAGCCACTGAAATACAAATAATATAAGTAGCAATTATGATTAACTGTTATTAATAAAGAAAGCCCTTATAAAAATAAAATTAAAATAATCTGACTTTAGAAGGAAGAAACAAGGAAAAAAAGAGAAGTTAATTCATATTTGATCTTGTCTCTATCCTTAAAATACAAAATCTGCTCATAAACAGCTTGAACAGATGCTATAGATACAGTATAAAGCTCTTGTTTTCTGCCTTTCTGTGGCAAATGATGCATTTGTTCGTGCTATATCAGTCCATCAAATAATTTATATCAGAAGAAACCGAATATAAGTGATTCAGTAATGGAATGGCTTAGTTAATTCATTGATAATCAAATAGAGATGACAGAAAACATTAAATATTATAATTTAAAATGTTCCAATGTTCTTATTATAGAAAAAGTAATTGCATAGATGTTAAATATTCACATTGTAAAGTAGTTTTGATAAATTGCCCGTGCTAAATTTGTCCCCCTTCAAGTTTCTATTTTCTAACATTCCAACACACTTACTCCAAGAAATATTTGGGTTTGACTTGTTCTCTTAGATGTTAATGCAGGATGTAAGAAGACTGTCAAACTGTCTCACATTAAAAAATATCTCAAAGAATAATCAAGTTTGCTTTTCAGTCTTGCCTCAAGATGACCACTCTATTTTGACTGTGATGACATCACTGTGACTATTCAGTGAGTCTGTAATGGCCCACAGTGAAGCTTTTTGCTTTATGCTAATCAGTATTCATTATTTGCAATTAAAAACATGTGCTTTTATCATTTCACAAACATTTGATTGTGACAGTCAATTCAAAGCCAGCTTTGTCTGTAGTTTCTAAGAGCAAATGTAAACGAATTGAATCTCAGTTACTGTGATGACACAAAATTGCTATTAAAAATACTGACAATTATTCTGTTTCAATGGTGAGTAATTTATTATGTAAGTTATGCATTTTAAGTTAGTTTATATCCTGGAATAGCAATGCAATTAGTTCAGCTGATCTATAACCTCCGGTATCTTTTAACTAAGCCATCTCCCTGGCAGTCAGTGATGCCAATGTTAAACTTTTTTGTAGTTTTTGAAACAAAAGTGCTTATTCATCATTATAAATGACATCATTAAGCTTTGAAGATATGAAAATACTTTAATTAAATTATTAATTTCTTTAAAGAAATCATTAAACTTTAAAGAATACCAAATATACACTTTGGATTTTTATTGCTCAAGCTTTTTTTAATGCTTATTTACTGGGAGAGATTGTATATGACATTGTGTTTTTCTTTATAGGCATCTACTTTTGAAAAATTATTTTGTATTTTAATTGTTCATTTATAACACAGTAAAGTTTACAGCTGGGAAAAGTCACTTTCTGGTGTCTTTATTCTTCTCATTGTCTGTGGATGATGTCAGGAAGTTTCTGAAATGCTCACCATTAATACAGCTCTAGTATATTCCTCTTTTTCTTCAGTGTTTATGTGAACCTACTGACAGCATTATTTGTAATTTCAAGCTATTCTGTCAGTTACTTTAAGTAATCAGTAGGCTATTTAATGGCTACTTTTTAGTGAATTTGAAGGCTACAGTTTCCCTTCTTAATCTATCGTAAAGGTACAAGGAGGAGTTAAATTCAATTAAGTAGAGCTCTGTTTTGAAACTTTATTATTTATTTTGTTTATTGAAAGAGATTGCAGGTAGGTTACACTATATTTTACAGGCTAAGGAAATTGCCCTTTTTCAGATGAGGTACCCATCTAGTCAATATCATCGACATGTCTGTGCTTAGCCAAATACAAAATCAGCTAGTTAAGTACAGCTATGTGCAGACAGAGCTATTTGTTTTTCTTCATGAATAATTGTGATCTTGAAACTGGTATACACCACTCAAAATAAAAAGCCTATTATTTTGAAGGGGCAGATCTTTATATAGATCTCCATAGTCAGAAATGCCAGAAGGGGAAATGAGGCAGAAGCATGTCACCTGCTAATGAGTTTTTCAGTTTCATGTTTTAAAAGCACAGGGACGTATGGGAGATAATCCTCTGTAAGCTATAGCAAGCTGTTAACTGAATACTTGATTGACACAAAAATTCCAGTATCTTAGTGATGATATCCTACTGTGTCCTTGCTGAGAGACATGTTTTCTCTCTAACAAAAGCCAAATTTCCATTGTTCTTGTAATACATTCGTTGATGAGCCTTCCTTATTTACTTGAGGAAAATAAATAAATAAAGGTATCTGCTGAGACTTTGCCAAGTATTTGTGTTTTGATGCGTCTATAAACTTATTCATAAGTCTTGTCTAAACTTCATCCAATATTTAAAAATAAATAGCATATGGTAATTATCCAGTTTCATCTGTCCATGTTCTCTTTTAACTTGTTTGTTAAACACTAGTAGCATTTCTTCACATATTCATGTAATCTGATGTAATTTCAAAGCAACTGTGAAAATATTGTATCCCCTCACAATCTTCTATCTTGTGATCACGAATCAAAGGTCATCACTCTTCTTCATTGACATATATGCATTCTACAAACAACACTCTTAAAAGAACTTTAGTAATATTTAACTTTTGCCTTGCACTAATAATTACTAGGAAGAATTTCCTTGAACAAGAAAAGGATAGTGTGAAGGAATTAAATAAGAAGAGATAAAAGGGTGGAGAGGAGTTAATATCCTGTTGTAGGAATTAACCAGTGTGGTTGTCCTGACCAAATCATCAGAAAGTATTTGTGAAAAACCCTTAGAAAAGATTTATTTACTAAGTATTGATTACAGAGATCACTTTCTAACAAAAACAGGTCTTAGAAACATTCTTTGCTTCATCAAAAATGCTTGCATTTTCTGCCAGTTTTACTGGATTTCTCTCTGCTAGTAGCTAATCAGCTAGATCAAAACATTATTCACCTTTAGCTGTCCAAAATATTTTGTTCCATCATTTCAGTTCATGATTCATGCTTTAATGACCTCCAGCCTAGCTGAATGGAATTCACTGTTACCTAGGAATGAGCATTCCCATCTCAGCAAAACAAAGTGAAATAGCTTTTTTTTTCCATCATCATAGCTGTCTGCTGTGAACAATTACAGGACTTTTCCACTCAGTTCTTCACATGTGCACAGAACACTGAGTGAAATTCTAAGTGTCAATATTGTCCTTTAATAAAGCTCAGTGAACAGGCCCCCATAATTCATAAAGTTGTTTCCATAAGAATAATTCTCTTAAATGTCTTTAGATTGCACTTATTGAATTTAATTTTCTATATTGGCAACAGATATGATACAAGAACAAATAATGTTGAGGAGAAAAGAAGAAGATATAAGAACAGGATCAAATAAATACCTGGCTACATTAAAGAAAAAAAAAAATCTGATTATTTAAAAAAAAAAAAAAAAAAAAGGAAAGAAAAGTCCTTAGAGGGGAGTAAGGATCCAGCTCCAAGAAAATCATCAGTCAGAAGAAGTTTGAAGATCTTAAGATCATGTCAGAGCAAGAAAAGATGATTACTAAACACATTCTCTAGAAAATCAGTTCAACGGTGGTGGCAATAACCAACATAAGATGCCTACTGCATGAAATTTCTGTTGAGCCTAAAAATGTGTCATTTGCAGTGGGCTTGTGAATTGTGTGGGCATTACTTTATTCTCTGCAGTTGATTAAACTTGGTCTCAAAGCGGTTTAAATTTAAAAGACTTTTTTTTCATAAATTAAGGATATAGCTTAATAACTGCACTTGCTTTACAGAGCTCAGGCACTTGAATGTGTAGGAATCTTGAATTCTGTGAATTCAAAGGTACCAACCAAAAGTAGGAATTCAAGGGGAAAGAGGTAACCAAGCTAACAACCAAAGCAAGCCATTTCATATAATAGAGGAAATATTGGAAACTGGAAATAAGCAGGTAACAGTGAAAGAAAAATAACCAATCTACAAATAAAACTACATCTTAAAGGTCAGGAAATGCAGATGCAGGTAAAATACAAGTAACAGTATGCTGATATAGACAAATAAAAAAATAAGGATGCTTAAGGATATGTATAAGTTAAAGTCCACCAACTGCATACATGACAGTTAAACATAGAAAAAAATGAAATTGCTAAGGGAATGAGAGGCATGGGTTGGAAATTTCCAGAACCACAATGAGAACATAGCTCTTAAAAATTGAATGTTTAATCAGAAAAGAATACCTAAGCCTGCTGCCCCATAAGCTCTGGGACCCTCATAACACACCTGTGCAAACTGATTCCTTACTGAATGCTACAGATTCTACTTAGCTATTGCCAGACACCGCAAAGTATTTGTTTTTCTTGGACTGACAGTTTTCTGCCTAAGGCAAAAAGCTGCACTTAAGTGCAGGCTTAAGTTTTAAAGGATAATGTTTTGTTTGGCTCATGGGAAGTGAGAGCAACTAAAGGACAAACAGTTCTTTTGGAGAACAATGTAAATGCACCTGGATTACTAATGTAGGAAAATACAAGAGGCTATGGAAGAGACTCATTGCACAAAGTTTCTTTATGGATTCCATGCCTTCATGGGTTTTTGTTTGTTTGTTTGTTTTTTGTCAGTATTGATATTCAGAATTTTGAAATCTTTCTAAAGTTCTGCAGGCTACTTCCTGATTTTGGCACTTGCAGCTAACTTCCAATCTTTGTGAAACAAATTATTCCTAACCTTCTGTCAACTCTAATCTTGCTTTAGTACAATAATAGCCACATATTCTGCCTTCTTCCTGTCACTAAACAAGCAAACTTTTCTTTTGGGTTGTTTTTTTTTTGTTTGTTTGTTTTTGTTGTTTTTGTTTTTTCAACTGATGTAGCAATTGAGAAAGAGTGTTATCAGCCCAGTGTCATCTGCCCACTTTAAAATTAATTTTAAAGAAGGAAACACTTCTAGCCCTCAGTGAAGCCTCTTCCATAATGTTATGTGTACTCAGGTTCAAAAACACTGGGGCATGCCCAAATAAAGATGGCTATGGTCATGAAACTGGAATGAAATCAGAGAGAAAACAGGAATAATCTGGTTCTTGTTTAGTCTATCAAAAATGAATGCCAAGAAGTAATATGTTTGCTTGCTACAAACACCTCTGAGAGATGCATAAGGGAGAAGAAAGAAACATAAAATAAAAGCTAATTATGTTGCCAGATGAGTTACTTATGGGAGAGTTTATAGGATGCAGTTGCCAGTGGCAACTGGGGATTAGAATCAATACGGCCTCCGTTCCTCTACAGTCTTCTGCTGTCCTGTGTTTTTAAGGATCTCTTTTACAGTACACAAAGTCTATAAATACGTCCTGGTGCATTCCCTACCTGGGGCTTTGCCTGGATTCTTTGAGATCATCCTTGTTCTTTCCTCCACTCTGCTGGCAAAGGAAGGGATGAACCAGGAACCCACCAACTATCTGGAGCAGAATTTTAATCAGTTCTATATTTTATCCTCCTTGTTCTTTTAATCTTTGGGAACAATGATTCACATATGAGAAAATCACAGGAGCATCTTTATAAACAATATCACACTCAGATTGCACTATGATATATATTACCTTCTCTTACAGAAAAAAGAAATGGAGCTAATACAACAAATATTGTGCTTGAAAGGGAACTTGTTTTAATGTGAAATAAATCCAGAAACAAACGTTCCTCTCTTCTCCCTCCCCCTACTTTTTATCACAAGTACACTCCAAAGTTGGTTTGCTGGATCAGTGAGAAACAGATGGGATATTTATTGCCACCACTAAAAAATGGCTCTGACACTGGCTTTTATTTTGCTAGGTGTAAGCATGATCAGGGAGTCTGGTAGGTATTTGATTTAGGATTGCTTTAATCAAGTCTGTGAAACCAAAGGAAAACATTTCCTTTAGGATCTCTTGTAAACTCATTCATTATTTTTTCCTTCTGTACTCTCTGGGATTCAGCTGCTAAATTTGCCTTTTTTTCTTTTTTTCCTTTATATTTTCTTCATATGTAACTAAAAATATCTCTTTATTAATTGAACGAGCAATTAACTTAGATTTTTTTTTTTAAGACTTTGGAAAAACCATATGACTTCTGCTGCCTGGATGAGATTTCAGATTATAAAGACTAATTAGTTTATTTTTTGTCACAGATACAGAAGATGCAGCAGCTTCAATTACTTCTTGCCTCCTGAAATATGTTGAGAAGCTATTAGAGCTTTGGATTAAAGTCCACATATGTAACACAAGCTTTGCAAAATGCAAGGGTCCAGTTACAGAATTGGCAGAAATGTGCTAATAGGACACAACTGCAGTCTTCTTGTCTTGGTCACAGCCTTCATTTGATTCCGCTTACTTTAGATTCCACTGCATTCCACTTACTTTAGAATAGGCAATAGCAGTTACATTTCTCAGATAACAGAGAGATGCTGTCTGTTATGCAGTAATAAAATAAGTAGATTACTCCTTAGGGTACAAGCTGACTGCTTTCACTTAAGTAAACAGCAAGCCTGTTCATTTCAGGAGACTTAAAATGACAACATTTTCCCAATCTGCATCAAATATTTTCATAGAAATTAACCTTCTATTAGCACCAAATCTGTTAATAAGGAGAAGCACTATACATAAAACTAAGGAATAATAAGTCACCAAAATCCTAATTACATGAATATAAACATACATAAGCACATATATACGACTACATTTAGCCATTATCAGCCATCCCACGCATGAGTGCTGTAAACAGGACTCAGTTCCCTACCGAAGACAGGGCAAATGATCTCTGATACTGCTTTTATCAGCTTTACAGGCTACAGAAATGGGTTTTTATTTCCTCAGTCATCACATAATGTATTTCAGCCAAGTGTGTGTATGTGCATGTGCGAAAAACAGAAATATTCCCTTATGCCTGTTCCTGCTGTGTTACGTACCATATGAAGAAATTTAAATAGAAGGATAATATTTTTCCTTATTTAGAAACAAAGAACAATTCTCTTTCTTTCCACTGGTGCATGCAATGATGATGTTGAAGGTCGCACAGCGTTAACCATCTTTTCATAAAGCAATGATGTTGAAAGTCATGCAGAATTAACCATCTTCTCTAAACAACTTGCAAGACAAATCCCATATGCTTTCTGCTTTTTTCCCTGCCGTATTTTCCTTTTCCAAACATATCTGCAACTGTATTAGGGTTTGAATGTTTCAAAACATCTGAAGCAAATATAAAATATGTCTCCCTTCTTATGTCTGATATTAAATTAAAAGTTGTTTCATGAAAGCTGACAGGGAAAGATTCCTACTAGCTGACTCACAAGAAGCCTCAACTCTGTCTTGAAAACACAGATGGCTCCAGTTAACTCTTTTCATGTGTGGTTAAATATGCAAGTGTTCCTGACCTAACTCCTTTCTAAATCTGGAAATGTAATATGGTTTCCCACATAACTCAAAGGCCTGAAGCAGGTCTGCCTTCAGATATTTTTAGAAATAAAAAATGGTGGTGGTGTAGAATCTTCACTTTTTTTTTTTTTTTTTTTACTGGAAAATAGCTCAAGGATACATTTTAATGTGGGCTACATGTTCACATAATGCAGCAATAAGGAATAAGACAGAAGCATTGTAAAACTGCCCACTCACCAACCTGTAGACTAGTATGTCCAAAGTGACCTTGGCCAAAACTACCTAAAATAACAGCCTGAGAGATATCTAGGCTCTGTACCGTCATTTCAGAGGAAGTTAATAGCTCATATAATTGCAAGCATTTGGGCTTAGATATTCAATTTTCAAAAGTAACTTAAGTAATTAGAAACCCATGTTGAATTGCTTTGTAATTAAACTCAGGTTCCAAAGGGTCATATTTTCAAAGCTACTCAAATATCTCAAATCACAGGTGACTGGTTAGTGAGGTTCCTAAAACAGTAAGAGATCATACACTAGCCCACTGTATGATACAAATACTCATGTGCTTTAATTTTCACTTCTGAAAATGAATCTATGCTCATAAATTAATGAGATATGTTGAAAATATTTTTTAGCAATCTAGTCCTTAATTGCAGTATTTCAAAAGAAATACTCATTCTTTGCACTTCAAAATATTCAATCTATCCTTTATATCCAGATATTGTATTTTTTCTCAAGGCATCAAAATGTTTAAAATGTTCTGAAATTACAACGGTGATGTTTACAATCTTTAATGAAATGTGCATGAGATTACTAATGCGTATTCTACTGTCCAGGGAGCTGGATAAGTTTAAATGCAGTTGCTTGTAAAATTCTCTGATATCTCAGATAAAATAAACTATAGAATTGCAGAATAATATAGAATAATAATAATAATAATAATTGCATTATTATTATTATTATTATTGGTTCTGGGAAATATTTGTGTTTTCATATAAATCATACTGCTTTCAAGGTCTATTAAGTGTGTCTCAAATAGATTTTCTCCCTTGTGCTCAGACAAATTTGAGGATGGAAGCGAGATGTGACATTCTGCTCCAAACTCTGCTTCAGGCACTCAATTACCGTCTGCAGTAAGGGGTCTGCATTCCTCAGAGAAGTCAAAGACAAAACTAAATGTGTCAGTCTATTTAAAATAATAAAGATCAGAAACTAGGTGTTCTGATGCCCAAAGAAATTACACCTTTTTCATGACAGAATAACATCTGCTTTTTAACTCCTACAAACAGCTGAATCATTTACATGTTCATTACTCAGAAAACCGTTGATGTTTGTACTGCAATGACTCCATCAAGGATATGTTAGAGAGAGCAGGGGAAGGAGAACTTTCTTTGTGACACTGCTTGCAAAAGTCAGCTTGAATACAGACTAGAAGTCCCATGATCATCCGTAGAAGGCAGAGCCAAATAGGTCAGCATATAGCTAGCATGAGCTATGGGGAGAGAGAAGGCTGTGTCCTCAGAAGTTAAATTATTATGGCGCTGTGGATGCTCAGCTCAGTTGTATCCTTTTCTTTTTTTCTATTTTTTACCAAACCTGTGATAAACATACCATAATCCAGACCCATGCCTTGGTGCAGTGGTAGAGTGATGGTTGTATTACTTGCATGTGTCTCCAGGAGTAACATCCTTTTTTTCCTGCAGATTTGGGAATTGTTAACATTCTGATTCAAGGAAACTGTTCAGTAGAAGATAGGAGGGATAGTGACAGATGTTTCCTAAACCTGGGCACCTTGGGGGGATTCACAGCAGCAGTGCTGGGGAGAGGATACACGTCTCCCAAATCCCAGTCCAATGCTTGCATTATTCATATATTACTGAAGAGAGGTAAAAGTCTTCCAGCACCAGGCAATGACAGACAGCTCCAGATTATTTTTTGCAAGGAACTCTTAAATTACAGTTCCCTGCCTCATATCCACTCCACTGTAGCTTTGGGAGGGTGTTCCATATTATTTCCATCCCAGAAAGACATGAATGCTACTGCACAGTGTTTTGTTCTAATTCTCTTGAGGCAGTTAATATAATCTTTTGTAGTCAATTTCGTCGTCAGTACACAAGCAGCTCAAGTTTGCACTGCGTTCTCTCTGCAAACTCAGTGAATTCAATACAGTGACTATTTCCTTTGAAACTCAAGGCGAACAAATGAGAAACTCTGTGGGAATTGGAAAGGGAAGGATTTGGAGGAAAAAGATGTGAGGTAAAAAAGATATCTGTTCAGGATTCAGGAGTGTGGAGCGCTCAATGAAGGAAGCGCCTGGCAGAGAATGGAGCAAGAAGAAATCAGTCACACCAAGAGCGATGTAAATCGATCTTGGATCAAAGCCCAGCAGATTAGCTTTTACATACTTTACCCTCTTTCACACATGAATTATCTGCGCTTTTAGTATAAAATTTGGAAAATTTTATATAGCAATAGCAAAAGTGTATATGCATTAAAGAATTTCAACTTTTGGACAGCAGTTCACAAATACCATAGTTCTTACCTTTATTTTTCATTTTTCTCATTACACATACTCTTTCCAGCATCATACTGCTGTCTTAAAATCCAGAGGACAAACTTTAAAATTAAGGAAACTTTGAAACACTTGCCTTTGAACCACTGTTAGGTGAAGACATGGTCAGTTTACTCTGTGGTCCACACTCTCAAGGAAAAAGCGAAATGAAGTGTGGCTGCAGAAAACAGTGGGAGCTTCTGATAAAGAACTTAGAGAAAGGGTTAAGACTGCAGAGATTCAGCTGCCGCTTTAGCTGTCTGTGTCCAGAAGGTGGCTGTTCAGTCTTCCCTTTACGCTGTCCCCCTGGGACTTTTATTTATCTGTGGAAGCAGCTCAAATCACAAATGTGACAATGCGATCTGCAAGCACTAGGAAGGCTGTTTCAAAGTAGTCAGTGAGCACCCCAGAGTGATCTCACAAGTAAATCCTATCAGGACTCACAAGTTAGAAGTATCTCACTCTGCCTCACAGGTGCACCTGGGTTGGTACGCTGCAAGATCAGCGCCCACGAGTGAAATACAGATAAAACCTTTAAGGATCAGCTAAGTCCTTACCTAGAATGAAGGATACACATATTAAATTCATCCCCCAGTTCATGCTGGAGCTTCAAATTCATGTTGACATTGATTTGGGCACTATTATAATCCGAGGGAGAGAGAGGTATTCAGAGTAAGGGTCAGCTCACTCCTTCTTAAGATGTTCTGCTTTATGGTCTAATCAAATGGTCATGAAATCATAGAGAAAATTATCTGCAATCTAGTGGTCTGGGCATTCAGCTGAGCAAATAGGGCATTTATTTCATTTCCTTTTTCATCTCACACTTTATTACAATTACAGAACAAGTGGTTTTTTTGTTGTTGTTTTTGTTTCATTTTGTTTTGTTTTATTCTGTTTCTCCTGCTCTCCATTATTCTATCTAGTGTGTAGTCAGTTTACAGAGGAGAAATGGAAAATTTCTTAAAATTGAATATCATTTTAAGACATTGTCTCCACTGAAATAAGTGGAAGCCCACAGAAAAGGTGTAATGGGACCCATCTTTTCCAAATCTCTCTTCTGTCTCGTTGCAGGATTCTTAAATTACACAGGAAGATAAGAAACTGGCCTTGAAATGAAATTACTCCCTTCTCTCATTCTCAAAGAAAAAGGCTGAAAGGAGGCCAAGGTAACATTTCAAATTTTGTTGTAAGTGAAAGAAGGCAACGTTTCAAGAGTCACATAAATGTGAGATTTAAATAAGAGCAAATTTAAATATTTTTCACCACATCAGAATACATGATGTAAGTGGTATCCCTATGAGTCTCCTCTCCCCTTGTATTTATTGCATTGTCATTTGGTGCAGAGCTTCAGCTGCAGAATCAGATCAGTCTAAATGCATGTGACTGCATTCTTTTTAAAGGGTATCACTCAATATTGTGCCTAAGTCCTATCTGTAGATCCAGACCCATGCAGAGTTGTCTTTTTATGTGTAAGACCAAATAGGAAAATTGGACATGGAAACCACAGGAAAAAAAAAAAAAAAAAAAAAAAAAAAAAAAAAAAAAAAAAAAAAAAAAAACACTGTGTCCTGCCTGTGTCCAAGAGCTATTTAAATGAAAACTGTAAGAGAGATCCTACAGTGAAATATATCGAAATAGAAAAGATACATAAAGACAAGCCTTTTGTCACTGAAAGACAAAAGGCAAAGGAAATTATTATTAAATCATTGTGATTGCAAGATAAAGGTTGAGGTCTAAAAGAAACAGAGAACAGAAAAAGCTAAATGTAGCCCAGTATGAAACTGTGAGCACAGCACCAGGTGTGCAGGTTGTGCACTGAATCAAGCAAGAGGAAACATCTCCCAGAAGAAAGAAAAGTATAAATACAATAAAAGTGGGTTTGGTTTCACACATATACCTGCTGTATTTTTTAGAATTGTTTTTATCTTCGTCATGTTAACTCATTATAGCTCAGAATATCACCAAAGAATTTCACATTAAGCAAAAGCCAAGAAGCCACAGAATGGAGATTTTCTATCAGAAAGTTTATGTACTGGCATTTGCTCTACAGTGATCCAGTTAAAAGTACCTTGAGTTCTGCGTGGCCCATTAAGTTATACATTACACTATTTAGTATTGTACATGGGCATGCTAGTAGCATTTGCTAAGGAAGACATCTTTTTCAAAATAACCTGCCTGTAGACAGACTCTGCTCTGGCATGTTAATGTTGCCAATGGAATAGCTAACCAAGAAAATTCCCCAAGGGAAAAAAGAGCATAATGAAGATGATAAAAATATTTCCGAGGTCAAAAACACCTTTGTAAAATAATAAAATCAAAGGAGACAAAAGTGTTTCTGATATACTTATCCCTAAAACATGCATAAATTTTAACTTAATTTATCACTGCAGCTCTGACAGGAAAAATATTAATTATTAGGAAGCATTCATCAATACAATTACTTGGGGCAGGAAAAAAAAACACAGAATAGAATAACTGGATATGACTATTTCTGAAAACTGGAAAACGGAAATACAAGAAAGACGACAAATTTGCTGTAAACATTCTTAAAAAAGAAAAGACGAAGTTTAGTGAGACTACTTTAAGAGAAGTAAAAATAGATAAATATATGTATTCAGTTTAGGTAGCAAAGTATATTAAGGAAAAGGAAGGTAGAAGCGTAAGCAATATCCAGAAAAGGAAAAAAAGGTGGAGGAGGAAAAAAAAAGGAAAAAGAGAGAGAGAAAAAAAAAAGAAATCAGAATTTAAAAGAAACAGAATGAGAAGAAATATCCTTCCTCACAATAAAAAAAAAAAGGAAAAAAATGTTAATAGAAATAAGTGAGACTCAGCTTCATCTTTGTATGATCATTAGATCCCACCTGTGCTCCCAGTCCTGAAAAGTAAACATTGGTTTCACTCCCTGAAGGGGAGTATTTCCACCCTACAAGTTCATCTTTATGGAGAGTGTTCTCCAGAAACAGCTTGTCCTTGCGCTTCCGTAGAGGTTAATACAGACATCCCACTGACATTATGACAGAAACAGAGATCAATGAGAGTGTTTATCACCATATTCATCGATAAAGCCACCAATGTAGGAAGAAAAATCTCTCTAAAATTCCAAAGTGCTTTACAGCAGATAGGATCAGCTAGCAATATGTGTTCTGATGAAATGTACAGAAGGCTAATAAGGAAAACATTATGCAAGATATTTCTGTATCTTTTAAAACATTATAAAATAAAAAGTAAAAAGGTAAAAGTGTGTGTTATTGAAATAAGGATAAAGTGATTTTAGAAAATAAGAATAGAAGAATCTATTCCAGATGAAAACCATATTAATATAATCTATAGTTGTGAGTGCAGTAACCTATAGTTGTAAGTGCAGTAAATGGGCATGTGGGTGTGGGCATTATACTTATCCTTGATTTTTACTTATCTGAAGGGATTGGTGGAAGAAATGATGGATGTACTGGAATTTTGATAGCATGAAAAATACAAAATCCTACCTCTGCATATTTAAATATGTAATGTATCATGACTATCTTATTTCACATTTGACAGGTTTATCTCTTAGCCTAGTTTTAGTTAAAAATATACTCTTTAAGTACTTCTTTATGTTTTCTAAAAGTTTAGCTACACACAGAAAACCCGATTTTAGTAATTTAGACCATGTAAAAATGAGCTATGCCTGTGCATAGCTATTGGAGGGAAAACCATTTCCAACATCGTACTTATGCTGTTTTCATAGTCCTCTAACTATAAATATATTCCCCAAAGTGTATGTAGATCAGTCTTAATGAAAATAACAACTAAATAATTTTAATGAACAGAGAAGTGGCATAATGGGAAGAAATATTTCATTCTTTAAACTCAATTTTAATGCTGGAAATAAAACTATGATTTTATGTATGAGTATGTTCTGATTTACTAGTCCGTGCATTACTACTTAAGCCATTAAATCTTCAACACTCAAATAGATGATACAAGCCTTAATTCTTTTATCATTTATTCCCAAAATGGAATGAGAAGTTTGAGCTGATTCAGACGGTTATGGAACAGTAAAGGGGGGTTCTAAGCTTAAAACTTCCAAGATTTTTTCATGTAAAAAGTCCTAAAGAGTTTGAAAATTATTGAAAGACAAGCCACTGTTAATACTATCTGAAATGCAAACTTAAAAGCAGGGTCTAAGGGTCTAAAAGAAAAGCAGTGTCTACAGGAATTCACTCTAATGTCAGCCAAACCTAAAGTGAAAGAAATGAGGAAAGCAGAACTTTGGTTTTATGGAATCTATCAAACTTCTCAGAAGTTTTAAGCTTTAGAGAATGTAACATGGAAGTATTGGGGAGGTTGGTTTTTTTTTTTTTTTTTTTTGGATTGTTGTTACAGTTTGCTGAATAAATAATAATCCTTTCTTTTGAATAAGCTCTTCTCTTCCACTGAACTTCAGAGCTGACCAAACTTATCCAGAGTTTCAATAGGTACAAACCATCAAACCTTATAAGAGAAGGTTCTCTCTTACTGGGGATAAATGTATGTCCATGGATCTGCCAAGTGGAAGAATTACCTATGGTGTTGGTTGGAACAGTGCAGGTTACACAAAGAAAGGCCGAAGAAAAATGTACTGGTTGAGAACCTAGCCCTGCTTTATAAATAAGTCATATTTGATAGATTTTTCCTACTGAAATCTCAGGTTCAGGAGTCATGCAATCAATTTCGCTAAATTCTCAGACCTAGATAATGCAAACCCAGAGATTCAAAATAAATAAATAGATCTATTTTTTTCCCCTCCTAATCTCTTCAATTTGCATGAAAGGAGTCTTGAGCCACTATTTTAGCAATCCTGGGTCTCTGCAAGAACATTTGTGAAAGAATTGATGTTTGAATTACTATGTATATCAGTTCAGTCAATCCTAATGAGCGTGATGATTAATACTTATTTTATTCATGGCTGAAACTGGGTACTATAACATTTCTGGTCACCTTAGCTCAGAGATGTAGCTTAGAGATGGAAGATTCATCTCGCACAGCTCCAAGCTCACAGCACAAAGTGGGATCAGCCAAACCATATTTGGGTGATAACTTCTAAAACAATTTTAATCATATATAGAAACATAGTGTGAGTAGTGAGGATCTTGTTTCAAAAGTCGCCATATTTTCCTACATAAAACTGTAACTTATTAGTGTGTGCAAGTAGTACAAGAGTGCTTTAGAGGAAGAGAACAAGAGAAATAGGATTCTTTCCTCCTTCTGCTGTGTGGCATTAGTGGATTATTTGAGTGTGTTGCTTATCTCTGTACTCATTTTCAAGAAACATTATAAATAATGGTTTGGGTTATCTGGAAAATGAATTATGCATGTGACAATATGGCACATCTCTCGATCAGTGTATTTCTAATGTCTGTTCTGCCTCTTCTGCTATCACATTCTGTGATCAAAAATAATCTTGTTTTTGTGAAGTTGTTTTGTCTTGCTTTTTTTTTTTTTTTTGTATTATCCCTATAAAACAATTTACTTTCATTGTCTTCCTAACAAATGCTATTTGCAAACATGTTATATTTTAATCACCAAGACTGACCAAAGCTACAGGAGGCTAAGGGAAGATGCTATCTTTTCAGAAAGCAAGATAACAGCTTGGGAAAGCTCAGGGTATGAGATTATTTTTTTCTTTTTCTCCTTTTTGTTCTTGAGAAATAGACATGCCAAAGGTTAGAAAATTGTAATATAAAGAGACTAAAAGGAAATGTCAAAGGCATGCTGTCAAAACAAGCTATTTTTTTGAAATACTCTGATTTAGATTTCTGCGAGAAATTACTTTTGCTCTGCCTTCTTCCCCACATCAGGGTTTCACCTCGATGTTGTCTAAGAACTGTAAGCCTACTTTGATAATAATGCCAGAAAGAGGCATATTTATTTAGTGCCTTGGTTTTCTGATACTGTTGATTTTATGAATGATACACTATTGAAGTTGGGCATCCACAGTAGTTCATTTTTCCTTAGCACTGCAGGGCTCTTCGATAAGGTCAAATATAAGTCAAAGTCTAAGCAATCCTCAACAAGGTAGATTGACATTTTTTTTATTATTTTTTTTTTCTCCCCCAGATCAGGAGCTCTAACATTGTAGCAACTTTTTCTGGCTTACTTGATTGTAAAAGCTATTCATTCTTCTTCTGAAGATGTTCTCAAGGCAGATCTCTCAGCTTTGTAAAACAGCATAGCAAAAATAAAAAGATAGTAGTCTTTTTAGTTACATGTAGCATGTGAAGTTTTTTTTTTGCTCTCTTGTTAGTTCTGACATGCAATTTCTCTGCCTCTTTCCTGAAATATGAAATTTCCATTTACATATACAAAGTCTATGGAATAGCACCTATGTAGTCTTGAGTCAACTTGGAACCCTTCTACCTTCCATAATCCCCCAATCTTCCCAAACCTTCTGAAGAGAAAATGAACCAAATGCCCACATTTGTGCTAGTAAACATAAAAGGACCAAGGATCAATCCATGATCTGCCCTCATCACATGGCGTCAATGAGTACGCTTTTATACTCTTTATTAATTAGCCCCATCAACATCATATTTATCTGTTTAGCTTCAATAGTCCATTGAGCCAATAAGTGAGCCAACAATTAAGCTGTCTGTGTGACTAGAGGGTCCAATGCTTAAGGTCACTCCCCTGCACTCATGGGAACTCCGTAAGTATAGGCTTTGACACAAAACACATAGTCGTATGAGGTGCTTAGGTCTTGATCAAGCTAAGAATTCAGCTTAGACCACTTGTGAGGAATATGCAGGCTGTCTTTAAAAAGTTTGAAAACTCAGTATGGAACCCAAACATGTGCAAGGAAAGTGCAAGGGAAAAAGAACCTAAATTCTGCATACAACATGGAACCTGCAAAAGCTAACTAACAAATAATGTTAAAGACCCAGTTAATTTCTAAGCACTCTTCTTGAGACATACTGGTAAGCCTCCTACAAGGAAACACTTTCTCTCAGTTTGAATAAAAGTCTTAGAAGGATCTCCTGAAAGTACTTCCTTGGCAATGCTGCTATTATACCATTTAACAAAAGCGGAAGGGCAGCTCATCTGTCATCTCATCTGCCATTACTTGCGTCTCCCCCCAAAAAGGTGTTTTCTCTTCTTTGATTCCTGAAAGTTGAGACCCTTTTGCTCAGTTCAAGCTCTACTGAGCCTTCAATGCTCTCCAGTTGATGGCTATGGCATTCCATAACTTTAGGCAAACAAGGCTAGTTTTAAGATATATGGAATGTGCAACGTGTTGGTTTCTTTTTCGTTTTTTTTTTTTTTTTTTTCCCTTAAGTGGACTTTAACCTTCTTCACAGAGACTATGATAAATTTTGATGGCACCTTGTATGGGAGCCAGTGGGATGGCTTTCACCGAATGGCATGCAACTCGCCTAAAGGATTGTAAAGGAAGAGCAATTAACTATTCTAGGTCACTGACAGTTTTTCTGTCCCTTATATAATGCTATCCACTCCCTATCCACTCCTCCTATCTGAAAAAAAAAAAAAGCACTTCAGTTTTGTTTTCAAAATGACCTCAACCTTGAAAGTAGCTATGCGTACAAATCACTGACGAGAAAAGCCCAAGAACTTGAACTACTTCTATAAACTCTAAAAATAGCCTGAGAAGCATACAAAGGCACTATGTTACAGAGTCCAGTGACCTGTAATAACTATTACTGTTTCCATTGACCCATAGTTACAATTGACCTGGATTGGAGCTAGCAGACCTCAAGAGTACATTCCGAATTTTATGAATGTTTCTTTTTCCAAGACAGAGACACACACACAAATATCAGTTTACATATGGGAGTCTGGCTTCCACTCTGCTTGTGCTCTTAGTGACAATAAAACCATAACCATAAAACTAGAAAGTAATGCAATGTCAACTAATTAAATATAAATCAGTAGAGAAATGGTTGTATAGAATACCAAAGATATAATTTTATGTCTTTGAAAAAAAATCAATAAAAATATCAATATTCATAATGTTATGGTATGCACAAACAAGTGTGTTTATGCTTACAAAAAGTAATATTGGATGTATGAAACTAAAAAGTGAGTGAATGGTGCAGTTATTTCATGATGTCAGGCATGTCACTCCAAGTCTAAGGAGAAAGTCCTGCACTAACAATTAGCAACATACATATTGCACATATATGTGACACACATATATATTAGTATTCTAGGATCTTTATGCACAAACTCGCGTGTGCTTTAGGTATCAAAAAGATTTCTGGTCAACAGTACCAACCATTTATTTCAGCTGTTAATCTTCCCATATTTACTCAGTAAGAGCTAATCATATAAGTTTTTCAGAGAATCTAAGGGGCATTTGTTCTAACCCTTCACTGAAGTCAGCAGCTAAATAAATAAATAAATAAATAAAATCCTATTGAAAGGGAAGGACCCCTATGAATAACACGATAGCACAGCCGTGGGATAAGACTGAAGCTCAAGATTATTTCCATTGCACTTGCACACTCTGTGACTTTATTTATGTTATGAAATCGTTCTGAGAGTTGCTGCTGCTACACTAACTCCTGTGCAGCCTGAGCTCTCCTGTGTGAGAGGCTTTCTTTCTCAGTTAATTTCCTGCTTGTATGCAACTATTGCAATCAGTTGTTGACTTTTCACATGCACTGCCTGCTTCTTGCTACTATCATCACTGCTTGTCTGGTGATCATCTACACCATCTATGTTTCCTGATATAAAGATTTCCCTAGTAAAATTATACCTATCATTTTGTAGCACTTCTGGAATCATCTCTCTGCATATCTTGGGTTATCAACTTGTCTAAACATATCCTTGGTTTTCCAATTTTTTTTCCTACCAGTTACAAGGAGAAATTTCTTTTCCTCCTACAAAGGAATTTTAGGGAAAGGCTTTGGGGACATGACTCCTCCACCTCAGCCATTTTTTCTGTAGTCTTGGTTGGTAGATAAACAGACTAGCTCAATTCTGTGCATGCATTGCAACCATATCCGGCTATTTTTAGTTATTCCTTTTTTGTTGTTGTTCATTTTTATTTTTTCCCTGTAGGTGATCTGAGATGCTGTGAAACAATCTGCAAGAATTCAGAAGAAAATACGCAATTAGCATATTCTAATAGGAAAATCTCAATGAAGATCATTCTGTTTTCTGACTGGTTGGACAGCAGGTTTAACACCTATTAGCTTAGGAGATACAGTAAATGTAGTTAGTCAAGCATTTAACTCTAGTGGATTTTTGGAAAGCTTTTTTGTCTTTCAAGACAAGGTCAGTTATGCATCATACACATGCTTACTAATGCTTTGTTTTGATAGCTGCGCATTAGTATTTTCTTTTAATAGTCAACTAGTTCTAGCATATTGTTACAATATATTTCCCTGTTGGTTTGTTTTTTGAAAAATATGCGAACATCTGTTGTTTAAAATGTTATCATAAAATCTAAATATAATTAATGAAGAATTTGAAGACAAAAACAAAACAGAAAACAAATTAATGGCATGTAATTGAATAAATTAATTGATCCTCTAGTTATCTCAGAAGTTACATATTTCCCCTCACAGATCTCTTATATCTCTCTACCTTCCCAGACCCCACCACTACCCTTCTCAGTCATGGGGAGGCTCAGGAAATGCCTTTTTCTTCCTACTTCATTTTGCCAAGACCAGATTTCTTTGATTTGTGTGAGGAAATAAGCTTAGAAGTCAGAAAGATAATCTGTCTGAATGAGGGAAATGAAGTAACAGACCATGTGTTCTATGTTCCCGGTTCTTAAGGAAATTTCCAAAATTCCTATGCAAAGACGCCAAAAAAGCTATAAGAAAAAAAAGACTGTGGAGAGAATGAGTTTAATATAGATTCATTAAAAAGTTAGGAGTGCAGAAAGCTGAATTTGTGCACTCTTGAATACAAACATGTCTCAAATCACTCTGAGATCTGAGTTAATTTTGGATGGAATATACAATAAAAGTTTCTTCTAGAGATCTCTAGAAGATACTTATGTAGAGAAAGAAACTTTCTCTACATAAGTATCTCACCTCCTTCTATCTTCTCTTTTCTGAATAATTTTAAACACAAAAGAGACATATTATGAATGAAATATTCTTCCAATAAAACTCTTTTAATGTTAACAGCATCACGTGGAAAACTAATAATATGCAGTAGATAGAACATGGATTTTTTTTTTTTTTTTAGCGTAATATACACAATTCAAATTGGAATATTCAGCTTCTCTTATTTTATGGTTCCTTGGATTGTTTCCTGCCTTTTTTTTTTTTTTTTTTTTTTTTCTGATGCAAGTTCTTTTCAGTCAATTTACTTACAATACATATTCTGTACGTAGAAATACTATTTAGGTATATATCAGTTTTGAAGACATGTACCAGAAGGGCAATCTACCTTATAAAAGTTATTCTACCTCGAAGTTTTTTGCTGTTGTTCATTGGCTAGGCAATTGGAATCGAGCTTTTTATATCCCTAAAAAATAAGGAAGTACTAACAAATACATCTATGCTATTAACATTGCCAAATTAGAAGGTACGTTGCTAAAATGTTTGAAATTGAAATTTATATTAATTGCTATTTATTTCATTCACAATCCCACATTGTCCTGAACAAGGAGGGGAAAGGTTTTACCTTTCTATAGGTGCTGCTCATTCTTCCATGAATTATGCATTTCCATTTTTTAACAACAACAAAAATGTTATTTTTTTTCTTTCCCCGAAGAAATTGACTATATAAAAAAGTAAAACACTAGATAATTTTATACTATGCCATAGGAAATGCCTTTTGACTTTTAATAAACTGTTTGCTGAGTTTCTGATTTCTTGAATTAAATGGTTATTATGTGGAGTCTTAGAGGTGTGCAGTTCTGAAAAGAGGGAAGAAATCAAATTCTAATCCTGACTTTTCAATGCTGCTTAAGAAATACTTCAGATTTGTAAAATGAAAGTTCTGTCTTACTGTGGGTAAAAAATTCAAACATCATTTTATTATAAGCAACGTTATTTTCTTCACTTATCTGGGTTAAATTGTATACATAGAAACAGTATTTTCTGATGAATAAAGCTATTAGTCATTTGGTGACAAATAATATATGTAACGAATTTTGACTTTCTGGAACTATGTTAGGGACAGATCACTTTTCCTATCAGGTACAATTATGTTATAAAATGATTGTAAAATAGCATCTGTAAATAGTTCTTGATGAGCAATTTGTGAGAAGCATGCTGCAGGTGGATATATTTAGACTCAGTGGATTCAATATGATGGTCTCAAGGTATAGTGCTAATTATTCTAAGAATATTGTCTAAAGTCTTTAAATCTCTTTCTCTATATGCAATGCTTATACTGGAACTGCTTAAGCTACTTACTATTGCCAGTAGCATTAGGCTTCATATAACCTACTTTTAAAAAGCCATAACTTAAAGACTGTATTCAAGCTACTCACTCTAGCCTGCCTTTTTATTCAGTAGGGAGAAACAGATCCTTACACAGGTCAACTTCTCTGACCTGTTTTGGACACCTATCTTAGAATGAGATAAATCAGCTTTGGAAATGCCCATTTCTCTGGAGAGAGGAAAAAAAAAAAAAAAAATGAGTCTGGAATAACCAGCGCAGAATTAGACACTTCATTTTTAGGTATTTAACTTAGTTCACGTAAATCCCATCAATTCTAATGAGTTATTTCAACTATGTATAGAAGTTGTAGTGAAAAAGAAGTAGATTTCAGTGCAACCAATGTTTTTAAAAATTCTATAAAAATCTTTGTGTGCATGAATCCCCTAATAGGTTTGGCTCTCATACTGGGCTTAGCTCTTCCAAATGAACCCTAGACTTGCACAGAAAAAAATACTATCAACTCTTATCTCAGTAGGCAGTTGGGCAATGACAGTGACAATGTGAAAAATAAAACAACTATCAGCTGCAGATATACATCCAATATATTTTTCTATTTGTAAAAGAGTTGACTATATATTGTTTGGTTTAACCATCTTCCTTTCATTATAAGCATAAAAAACATACTAAGTCCCATGGAAATTTGGTCAGTTCACTTATCCAAATAAGTGAAAGAATTTGACCTAAATTCTAAATTACTTTTTTTTTTTTTTTTTTTGATGCCTTATTCAGGAAATAGGATCTGTGGAATTGTTAACAATTTTGGTGAGCAGGGAATAAGTTAGAATTTGAGGATTTCAGATGAAGAATTCATTAAGAATTTTTACATTCATATAGATTTAGGAAAGATAACAGCATGTGGTCCCTAGAAAATCCAAAATAGTTTATTGTCAGGAAACCAAAGTGTTTCCTGCGTAGCTGATGACTTCAGGTGAAGCTACAACATGCAGCATCCATTTCAGAGCAAAGGTAGCAAGTTTATCTCACAATATATGCACAGCCACCCATTCCAGAAAAAAATAAGAGAAACAGAAATACTATTGGAGCCGTAACAGGAAAATGGATTATATTCTAGCATTATATCCACTGTCTCACCATTTCCATCTCAGAAAATGAAGTGGAATTGCAGCTGGTGGCTAAGCTGGCTGAGAGGAGCTGCATGGCACGTGGCAGGCTACACGGAGCCTGGTAGGTACATGCCTCTCTATCTGATAACTACCTGACTTACCGCAGGACTTCTTTAATGCACTTTGTGCCACTGCTGGAAGCAACATGCTCCTCACAGATCTGATTTCTGGGGTCAGGGGGCTGCAGCTTCAGCTCAGAAGTTCTGGCTTAATGTCAATGAGAAGTTGACTCAAAACCAACTGCATATTCATGAGTCCCTCACAACTTGCAGGCAGGATGTATAAAGTAGCCTGGCGGAGGCTGGAATGTTCTCCTTGAACTAATGCGATAAGGACCATAATGAAAGACATAGGCATTAATAATTTTTTAGCTGTGTTATATTAGCACTCTACCTCATGTACCCCCTCAGCCTGTGCTGTGGCTTGTACGAAGCAAAAGTTGGATCATTATTATTTAAGCCTTCCACAAGAAGTCAGGGAAACTGAATGCTAATATAATGCGTAATACAGTTTAAAAACACTATATATATATATAAAAAGAAGATCGGTTTGAATATAAACTGAGAGTTTTTTTTTTTTTCCTTTCTTATTGTTCTCAAAAACTTTTGTTTAGTTAATAACTAAATTCAATCTTCAAATTAGTTTTCCTTTAAAGAAGATAGCTGTGATCAGGCTAGAAAAACATTGAAGATAACCTTTCTCACTGCTGGAATCTTTTGGCTTCATCTCCAGGTGGAAAGAGAAGTACAAAGACATACACAAAACATCATAACTAAAGAACTTGTATTTTTATGATAGTCCAAAAGAATTTAAGGATGAAGTTGGTCAAATCTATCAAAGCTAGTTGGTTCAATGACTTCTGGGAAGCTTTTGGTCTTTTTTTTTTTTTTTTTTTTGACTGTTTAACAACTCTAATTTGTCATCATTCATAGTATAATCCTAATCCCCAGCAGATGTTGATGTGACTAGAAGGAAAATCATATCCATCTCTGTCACCTTTTATATCAAACATTGCTTTGTCTCTGTAACTTTTCTAAAATTTAGAAACCATTCCACATGTTGGCTAAATAGAGGTGTCATGTCTGCAGTAGGATTTTTGATCTATAAATAAACCCTACAGCTTCCTCATGCTAGGAACCTGCCCTTGAAAGTACATGTGGAGCTTTCACCATCACAGACTCCAAAGCCTTATCCATTTTCCA
Source organism: Nothocercus julius (assembly GCA_013398735.1). Classification (NCBI taxonomy): domain Eukaryota; kingdom Metazoa; phylum Chordata; class Aves; order Tinamiformes; family Tinamidae; genus Nothocercus; species Nothocercus julius. The sequence goes on from VZSV01000139.1 coordinate 501,413, forward strand.
TTTCCTTTGCTCCTTTACCCAATCCAGGGCTCTTAGCTATTTTTTTAGTGTCACCAAGGGAAAGCAGCGGCAAGGCCACTCTCGTGCTCTGTGCCAAGAGTTGGATGGTCACGGTAGGTCTGATCTACAGCGACGTGGAATGATCACAGCTTTCAGTATAAATGGGAACACCAGATGCTCAGCACTTCTGCACGCCAGGTCATTATCTAATATTCATAGAGTCTTTCACACTGCAATCCACTATACTGCACAGGAAGCTCAGGACATGGGCCATTTTCCTTGCTAAGCAGCGAGGCAATAAAAGGTTTATATTTGTAATATAAAGTATCTCCTTTACTTACCCTGTCTGTTGTGCAGTTTAGACTCTTCAGAGTAGTCTGTTAGTACTGACTTGTGCCTTTTTCAGCTTTACTGTAACAATTGCAACTGCTTTTCACTCTATTCCACTGACTTTCCTCACTGACAAAAAAAAAGCTCCAGGGGCCACAGTGACTCAGGTATCAAGAAGTTTGCCAGATGAGTAGGTAGCAGCACCAGGGAATCTCAATAGAGCTAGGACAAATTGGGATCATTTTGCTGGGTTCAGGGGATGATACATATCCGCATTCCCACCTCTTGTAAAAAGTCATTCAGGATTGCCAGCCATTCTAAAAATCATATTTGAGATTTCCTTTCAGAAGTGATAGTCCTGACTGATTTCCCTAGAAACATGTCTATCCAGACACTAGGGATGTGGTAGACACTATATGGAAATGCCTAGATGTCTAATGTCCCACTGGAAATATCACCCTTGCACCTCATCCCCACAAAAAAAACAAACAAACAAAAAAAACATTTCAATTGTGGATTAATACCAGTTATAGACACCTTAATAAAGTTCAATAAATATTCTATTTTATCATAGCAATAATATATTTTTAAAAACACATGGCACTTCTGGGATGGCTTGTCATTTGATCTCAGTGTTGTGCATTTTAATTCACCTAAGGCAATCAGTAATCCCATAGCAATGTTCCTACTATTTTCTTTCTTATTGGCTAATTATAACCAGAATCTTGGATGTGCTACAAATGTGGGCAGAGCAATGTAATAGTAAAATATGGATATATTCAGTGATAATAAGATCTGACGCAGTAAAATGCAAGTTAACACGACATGGTTGGCTAAATGTGGTCAAATGGGATTGGGCCAGAAAGCTGCTAGTGTCTTACACATCTTTAGAAAATGCACTTGAATACAGAAATCTAATGAAATCAGTGACTGTTTTCTTGTGACTAACAGAAAAAGAAAAAAAAAATGAAAGGAAAAAAAGGAAAAAAAAAGGAAGGAAAGAAAGACAAAAGCTGAATGTGCTAATTTTGCTGCTGTTCTGCAGTGCCTCAGCTTTCCCTCCCTTCATTCCACACTCCATACATGGCTGGAGTATTTATTTTTAAATAGGTATTTGTTAGACACATTAGTCTTTAAGGAGCCTTGAAAACATATGAGATGTTACTGATGTCTGCCAAAATAAAAGACTCTACAGGTACCAGCTGCCCCAGAAAACTTCTACTTAGGCTGTTATGCCTGTGGTTTTAATAAGATAAAATGAATGCATGGAGCATAATGAAAGCCTGAATGCTGTAAGAGCAGAGACATAGCTCACTCAGTCAGAGGCCTCAGGAAAACACAGTGGCTGGGATGATTAAGAAGGAGGGTATCGTAATAGGTCAGCAATTTCAACAGGGTAAGAGGAAAGGAAGATAAACTGAGATACCAGAAAAACAAGGTGAAGACGGAGTTTAATGGAGACTTCAGGCTCATTCTTCACAAGAAGGCTACTGACTTGTTAAAACCAAGATTATAAACCACCTATGAAACACAAACCCCACAGAAATCAGGAGCAAACTTCCACTGAAATCCAATCAAGTCAATATTTCTCTGTTGAGATGAGCAAAACCAGAGCATATGTGACCCAGCTAAAGGTATCTGTAATGTCCAGACAAACGAACTTAAACAGGATTGAGTTTAGAGGTACCTCCCATATTGAACGATCAGCAGAACAAGTGCACGTGAGTGAGAATTTAGTGAGGGAGTTGGTAGTTTGATTTCTCTCCTAAATTATAAAGGCTTTCTCTGACGTGTATATACTGTGTTGTCTGTTCTGTTTGTGCTAGAATTGAATGGTAAAGATATAAACAATTTATAAGGGCAGTACATGCTGAGTGGTTTCAAAACCCTGCAAGTTAGTGAATAATAAATATAGCTTTTGTTAGTACCCTAATACAACACTGTTTAAGTCATATATGATTATTGTGCTAATGTCACTTTTAGAATGAAATGGATATTAAAATGGAAAGTATGTGTTGACAGGATCTGTGGAAGAAAATAAAGCCAGAGTCTTCTGACATTAACCTGAGTAGGTATGTGGCAAAGCTCTAATTGAAATAAACTACTCTGTACTCGTTGTATGTCATGGATACAGGTTATGAGACAAAGGTAACACTGTAATTTGTTTATGGCCACGGAGGAATTCGGGATTGGAAGTTTCTTTCCTCTTCTGTTTAGTTCTGGACTATTCAGTTTGTGCTCATCCTCACAATATCCAGTAGTATCCCAAGAGAAGAATCCATATTTTTTCCAATATGATTTGCTTTTTAAAGATGTAATATTTCAAAGGGTTTGGATTTAGGGCTGGATTTAGACTGGGTTTCTAAATATTTTTTTTGTTGCTTCTTCATTTTGGCTTTTTTTTTTCTTTTTTTCTTTTTTTTTTTTTTTTTTTTTTTGGTTCAAGGTAGAATTTTTGCTGTTCTATATGTTTTTAGCACCTAAGCTGAGATCAAACTGAGATCAAATGCCTCTACACTGTACTTGCAAATGAGAGTGGAAAAGTTAAGGATGGTCCTCGAATCCACTCTAATTAAGATAGCTCAATCTCTTGCATAAACTTCAACCTTGTGAAGGGCAGCTTCACTATGTTTGACAAATGCAATGGTCTGCCAGAGTCCAATCCCTGAATGCTCAGCAGTAGTCCCAATTTTGGGCCATTTTTAAGACTAAAGCCAGGCATATTACGCTCTTTTAGAAATCTTGTAGAGAGCCAGTATAAAGAATACAGGTTAGCTTTTGGCAGCTAACCGTGGTGTTAAGGAGTTTGGTCGATGATGCTAACAAAATGTGTAACTGGACTTGCCCTATCCGAAGTGTTTTAGGTGCTGATCATTCCATGTGTTCTACAGTATTCCTATGACCACAGCGACTGCAACCTCCAAAATGCAAGCACATAACCTTCTCCCACAGCAGACTTTCATCTTCTTATTAATCAGGAAACCCCCATGTGCCACTCAAATTTGTCAGGATGTGCACCTTCCTCCAGCCAAGTAGTCACCAGCTCCCCTAAACATTCCCTGCACTTCGTTTAGCCACAAGCTGACCACCCGGGCCAAGCAACTGAGATAGAGATTGGTCTTTGGCAGGCTCTGGGCCACGGGCAGTGGAAGAAGGGCAACAACACAGATTTATAGTTATATTTATAGTTGCACATATATTTATATGTTTTTATACGGATGTTTATATTTTTATAAATATACATATATTTATTTATATTTTATTTTTATCTATACCCTCCCGC
>VZSV01000139.1:505690-519915 GCA_013398735.1 Nothocercus julius
AACTTGGGGGTTCCCGTTTCCGCGGGCGCGCAGCGCGGACGGGGTCCCGCGGCCGCTGCACTAAACTGGTGTTTTAAGTGGGCGCAGAGCCGTGGGGCAGAGGAGGGGGATGCTCGGGTCCCGCGGGGCCGCAGCGAGGCGGGGTCCGGGGCCAGCGCGCTGCAGTTGCCGCTTGCTCGCGGGGGTCAGAGACGTGTGGCCGCGGGGACACCGGAGGGACGGGGAGGGGGACGGAGAGGAGGCGTCTCACAGATGCGGCTGTGGAAAGGGAAGGGAGCAGCCCATGTTTTGGGGGGAAGCTGGTGGGGGCGGGGTGCCTAAGGGGAAGAGTGGGGCGGGCTGGGGGAGGTCGATGTGGGAGGAGAGGGCAGGTGACATGTCACTGCTGCGGGGAGCAGGCGGGGTATCCCTGGGCCGCCCCTGGCTGTGCTTTGGGGACATGCGCTTTGGGGAGGCGGCTGGTGCTGCCCGGAGGGTGCAGATGGCAACGGTCTGGGAGAAGCCACTCCATGAGGGAGGGGGGAATGAAAAGGGGCGTCCGTGGGGCGAGAGGGAGAGCCGTTCCGGGTGGCGGTGCTGTGGGGGAGGCAGTGGGTAGGGGGGGCTGCCGCCTTGCTCTGCTCTCCTTCCTTAATGCTGCCCTCTCCCCGCTCTCCCCTCAGCACTTGATCCTCTTCCTGCTCTTCGTGGGACCTTTCAACTGCTTCGCCAGCTACAGCCGTGCCACCGAGCTCTTCTACAGCCTCAACGAGGGCCTGCCGGCTGGGGTGCTCATCGGCAGCCTGGCCCGCGATCTGCGGCTGCCCACGGCTGACGGGCAGCACCCCTCAGCCTTGCAGCCCCCACTGTCTTTCACACTGGCCTCCCGGGGCCTGGGGGAGCAGTACGTGCAGCTGGACAACCGCTCTGGCGAGCTGCACACCTCAGCCTTGGAGATCGACCGGGAGGCTCTATGTGTGGAGAGCAGCGGAGCCACCATCATTGGGGGAGCAGCCGCTGCTGCTTCCTCCTCATCACCCTCTCCTGAGTCGTGCCTGCTGCTGCTGGATGTGCTGGTACTGCCACAGGAGTATTTCCGCCTGGTGAAGGTGAAGATTGCAATCCGGGATGTCAATGACAACGCGCCACGCTTTCCTGTGCCCCACATCCACCTCTCTGTGCCCGAGAACGCACCTGTGAACACGCGCCTGGCCATTGAGCATCCTGCCCTCGACCCCGACATGGGCACCAACGGGGTCCAGACCTACCGCCTGCGGGATAACTATGGTGTCTTCACCCTGGACGTGGAGGAGAATGAGAGTGGGGAGAGGACCCCCTACTTGATCGTCATGGGGGCTCTGGACAGGGAGGTCAGGGAGGAGTATGTCACAGTCATCATTGCTGAGGATGGGGGAACCCCTCCACTTGTGGGCAGTGCCACCCTCACCATTGGCATCAGCGACATCAATGACAACTGCCCTCAGTTTAATGACTCGCAGCTCAATGTTACCATTTATGGGAATTCCACCCTCGGGGCACACGTGGCCACTGTCCACGCAACAGACATGGACCTTGGATCCAATGCCCAGATCACCTATTCCTACAGCCAGAAGGTCCCTCAGGCATCCAGAGACTTGTTCCATCTGGATGAAAGCATGGGAGTCATCACACTCTTCAGTAAGGTTGATGGGGACTCACCGAGGCTCCACAGGCTGATCATCCTGGGCAATGGCCCTGGTTGTATCCCTGCGGTGATCACAGTGCTAGTGACCATCATCAAAGTCATGATGAGGCCACCTGAAGTTGTCCCCCGTTTCATAGCTAATGAAGTGGAGGGCGTGGTGTACTTGAAGGAACTGGAGCCTATCAACACACCAATAGCATTTTTTACCATCAAAGACCCTGATGAAAAATACAAAGTGAATTGCTATTTGGATGGTGATGGACCTTTCAGACTGTCACCATACAAGCCATACAACAATGAGTATTTATTGGAGACGACAAAGCCTTTAGACTATGAGACTCAGCAGCTCTATGAAATCTCAGTAGTTGCATGGAACTCGGAAGGATTTCATGTCAACAAAATAATCAAAGTACAGGTTCTGGACGACAATGACAACTCACCAGTTTTCTCTCAACAACTGATAGAATTATCCATTGAGGAGAACAATGTTCCCAATGCTTTCTTGACCAAACTGCATGCTACAGATGCTGACAGCGGAGAAAGAGGAGAAGTGTCCTATTTTTTAGGGCCTGATGCCCCTTCCTATTTTTCTTTAGATAAAACCACGGGAGTTCTTACAGTTTCCACACAGTTGGACAGAGAAGAAAAAGAGAAATACAGATATACTGTCAAAGCAATAGATTCTGGATATCCTCCAAGAGAATCAATAGCAACTGTTGCCATCACTGTATTGGATAAAAATGATAATAGTCCAAGATTTATCAACAAAGATTTCAGCTTTTTTGTACCAGAAAACTTCCCAGGATTTGGTGAAATTGGAGTTATCAGTGTCACAGATGCTGATGCAGGGCAGAATGGATGGGTTGCCCTTTCAGTTGTGAATGGAAGTGATATTTTTGTCATAGATACTGGCAAAGGGGTTTTGAGAGCAAAAGTCTCCCTCGACAGGGAGCAGCAAAGCTCTTATGTTCTGTGGATTGAGGCAGTTGATGGTGGTGATCCTGCCCTCTCCTCTACTGCAAAAATAACAATCCTTCTTCTGGACATAAATGATAACCCCCCTCTGGTCTTGTTTCCTCAATCTAATATGTCATATTTGTTGGTACTTCCTTCTACTCTTCCTGGTTCTCCCATCACTGAGGTGTATGCTGTTGATAAGGACACTGGCATGAATGCAGTCATAGCTTACAGCATTATAGGGAGAAGAGGCCCTCGCCCAGAGTCATTTCGGATTGACCCTAAAACTGGAAATATCACCTTGGAAGAGTCACTGATGCGAAACGACTATGGCCTCTATCGGTTGCTTGTCAAAGTTAGTGATCACGGTTACCCAGAGCCCCTCCATTCCACCGTCATGGTGAACCTCTTTGTCAATGACACTGTTAGCAATGAGAGCTACATTGAAAGTTTGTTAAGAAAGGAGCCTGATATCAATATAGAAGAAAAACAGCCGCAAATATCCATAGAGCCCGCGCATAAAAAAGTGGAGTCAGCATCCTGCCTGCCTACCTTAGTAGCTCTGTCAATCATAAGCTTAGGTTCAATCACCTTAGTAACTGGGATGGGCATTTACATCTGCCTAAGGAAGGGGAAAAAGCGTAACAGAACAGACGAAAACTTGGAAGTACAAATCCCATTAAATGGAAGAATTAGCCTGCACATGCTCGAAAAGAAACCAATGGAAATTTCTAATATTTGACATTTCCTTGTGGATAATCCAAGCTGACATCTAACAGATCTGGGACAACTCTGAAATGCCTTGCCTTGGGTTATGTTGGCAGAGGTTGCAGTGAAGGACCAGTAATTTATAACTTAATAATATTATAATTGTAAATAGCTGTTTACAGTTTTTTAAATTCAAATTCAATGTACAGCTTTTTTATGAAACCTTAGTACTAACAGCTACCACCCTATCTTTAAAACGTGGACATCATTCACAACCGCCATAAATCAATCAGAACAATGTTCATTATAAAAAAAGGGAAGGTAAGACAATTCTTTACACTCAAGTTTGAAAAGTCGTTTTAACCACAAGAGGGCATCAGCTGCTCCTGAGCTCGAAACTGGTTGAGGTACAGTCCATGAGATAAACACAGAGTATATTTTAAATATATTGGTTTTAATAGAAAATATACATTGGTATACAGACATTTACACACACAGAGACACACAGACACACACACACACGCACACACACAGAGAAAAAGAAGTGTCTGTGCCCGGGTATGTACAAGTAAATGAATAAGGACATTAAAATGCACTAGTAAGATAAACAGAATGTTTATTACCTCACAAGTAAAGCTTATATAGTAGGATAGAAAAGGCATTAACAAGAAGTGCAATTCCTAGTGAGCAAGAATGCGAGATAATGAGAATTTGAACTGCTCTGACATATCATTTTTTATTTGCTCCAGATTTCACTCGCATTATCATTTGCTCCAGCAGTCCACTGGTCATTTTTATGGAAAGCTACATTTAATTTTTTTTCAGCAAATACAGAGAAAACACCATGCTCATCCTCACAAACATGGCCAGATGCAAGGAAGCAAGGGAATGGCTAAACCCTTAGTTGTCACAGAAGTGGTTATATTTTTTGTATTTTGAGCAATCTGTCAGTAGTAGTCCATCAGTTAGGTTGTGTAATAGATTTTTCATGTGATACTTCTGAATCTGATCTACCAGATGAAAACAAAAATCACTTCATATTATAAGGAATTATAGGACTTAGTTTGTACTGACTATTGCTCCTTTCTGGATTGGTATTTCATGTGAAAGATCTTATTTCTGTCTTTTGGCTACCATTCCTGGCTCCTTTTCATTGGCTTTGATTTTGGATTAGATCCAGAATCTAACTTGTAAAACTGGTGGCATATTTTCCTGATAATTTATTCTTTGCTGTACCCTCTGCAACAAAGCAGCAGGTTTATCAGTGATATATCACTTTCACTTCATTGTAAGAGCTGAGAACTATCTTTTGTATGATGATTACATCAAATTTCTCTGTGTAAACAAGATAAATTAGTGTTATGCTTAAAAATTACTATTTTGATTTCTGGCATCATATGTCTGTAATGTACCAAAAGTGTTTATATGTCTGCAAATTAAAGCTATATATTTTCATAATAACTCACTCTCTGCTAGTATCTGAATTATTAAGATAAGTAATTTTTAGTTGTAAGAAATACATATTTTGCTAATGCATAGGTGCTGGTTATTTTATCTGGGAGCTCATAATACTTCCCAAATTAATACACTATTAACATACACTGTTGTTATTTTTTCCAGCTTAGAATATTTTTTGCTTGTGCACAGTTTGATAGCTGTGTTTCATGAAAAAAATGAATTCAGCCTGTCAAAGGCTTGTGGTTAATGACCTTTTCTCATTTACTTTTATATTATTAAACTATGAAAAGGGTACATATCCCAGAAATTCATTTGTGAAAAAGAGACATTGTGTATTATCTCTGAAGGATAATGACAAATTCTTTGGACCTGGCTTCTCTATTACAGATACACTGTGTTGACACGGTGGGGAAGCTCGCTCCTCAGCATGTTTTTTTTCAGTGAAGAGACAAGTAGCTAAAAGACGGAGAGGATTCTTTTCTTTGCTTTTTATTTGAATTAGCAGCCCAATATCTTTTCAAGATGATGTAAGCAGGAGCAATCCAAAGGCACTTTAAGAAATACAATAAAAACATAAACCTGATCCCCTGATCCTGCAGTGTCTTTTCATAGGAAACCGAACAGGTATTTTTATTCAGGCTTGACTTGCACCTGTTTGATTAAACAAACCGAGTTTAAAAGTGCGGTTCTAGGGGTTTTTTTGTTTGTTTTTTTTTTTTTTTTCCTTGTTTGCTTTCTACAAACACATTCCCTAATAAGATACACAGGTACTAGCCTGTTAAAATCAAAGTACAGCTCAGGCAGCATTTCACTTGCAGTTTTCCAAGCATTCTGAGGTAATCGGTTTGAAATCATCCATTCAGCCTTCCAAGCACCACTGCCTGTGAGAAGGACTTTACCCTGAATAATAGCTCGTAGCAGCAGAGCACACGTCTATCTTCCTGTGAGCAGACTTTAGGTAGATAATGTCACTGAGGATGGCAAAACATGCGTAGTGGGTCACTATAAAACAATAACAACAAAAAAAGCCAGATTTTGTGTTTTACCTGTAAAACATATAGTTGTCGGAAGTAATGAGCATGTTATTTAAGAATGCAATATTAATCCTAAGAGTGATAAAATAATCAGGCACCTGAAATTCATAGCACATGGGAATTTCTGCTCCAGAAGAACATTCTTACTCTTTTGGATGTAAAATGCTTGATACCAGCTATATAGTGAACATTTCTTTGACCTTGTTGTTCCTAAAATATCCCTTACAGAAATCCTTTTCATGTGAAAAAAAAACATTTTTAATGAGTACAACTGAAGTAAATTAGACTCAAATATAAAAGGCCTATTTTATTACCACCTTGTGGCAGTGCACTTGCCAAAATGTATGCAAATCTTGTCGACAGTGGTGGTTGAGCTGGCACAAAAATAAATGTCTCATTCATTTACAATATCTATTGAACAATCTTAGAGTGAGTGGGTGTTCTTTGTTCAGTCTCATAAAAAATGAGATTATCCTAAACTTTGTGTTGCCAAAAACCTCCCAAACCTGCAATGCAAGCACTTTTTCATAAGAATTAACAAATTAAAAAATAAAGGACAAGAAATGGGCCCTGAGCCCAGTGGCAGTGGACAGAGAAAATCAACTTACTCTCTCTTTACGTTTTTTTTTTATTTTTTTTATTTTTTTTATCTTAAGGCCCAGGAGCCTCTCTTTGAAGTTGTTATTTTGATGCAAAATTAAGCAAACACCTGGAATAATATCAATAAAGGATGAGAACAGAAAGAACTCTCAAAATCTAAAAAACAATCTTAGAATTTCTCAGGTCCATTTTTCACTATCAAGGTTCGAATGTGCATTTACACACTGAGTCCACTGAAGACGGTTAAAAAAAGCTCCCACTGTCTTACTAGGATGTTGGAAGAGAGGCTGAAGTGTTGCAGCGAAACTTGGCTTCACTGAAACAATGACAAAACCCTGGTTGTCAACTGGGGATGTCACTCTGTGTTTTGTTCCCCAACTGCTATTTTGGGAAGATCTTATTAAAATCCTCTAATTCAAACATAAGAATATCCAAAGATCCAAAACTTGAATTTTACCTCCCGGTTCAGATGAATGAATCCTCACTGAGCAGTGGCCTTCATCACAAAAATGTCCTGTACTGTGACATAGGTAGAGATAAATAGTGCCTCTACCTTAAAGAAATCAGAAGCTGACTGTGCAGGGTGTTTCTTTTCATGATGCTGGTGTGCTATCAGAGCTGTGCTCTGGCTGCTACCTTTTCTGCTATGTGCTTGGCACCAGCTTCTTGTCTTGCAGCCATTAGTTTCTATGATCATTCCTACATCCTCAAGTACTTACAATGAAAAGCAAAGCAGAACAATTAATTGTGACTTAGCTGAAGTAGAAAACTTTGCTTTAAACAGAGCTGAAGAGCTGGATCTTGAGTAGCTGAATATGTTGACCTCCCTTACCAAAATAATTTAAAGAAGATATCTAGTGCAATTTTAAATGGAAATAATGATGCCTAGCTCCTTCACGTCTTATAAAAGAATGGTCTTGTACTTTTTGTATGAGTAATACTTTCTCTGAGAAGTAAAAATTGCAGATATGAGCTTTATACTGTAATTTAATAGAGTGGGAAATGTTCCGAGGGAGTCATTTGAAGACTCCTAGCTTATTAGCTCCTAACAGGTCGTTCAGAGTTATGAAATTTCAAATGATTTGTAACATACCATAATTTACAATTCTATGCATTAGAGCAGGTATAAAAATACTATGCAGGCAGGGTTGCTGTTTCTTTTCCATTCTCTGTACCAGCGTGGCCCAGCAGATATGAAGATAAACTGCCACCTGCATTGTGATAGGGAAGGAATCAGAGATTCTGGCTCCCAAGCAAAAGAGAAGTTAAATAGCGTGTTTTCTCACATTGCAGATGAGAAAAAGATTTGAATTTTTGTCATAGACTGCATATCTTATGCTGGATATTTCAGTGCTTCTGCTAGATTTTCTTTCCAGTTTCATCAAGAAATGAATTTTAAAGACAAAATCACCTCTCCTGAATATTTCCAGCAACAGAGTACTACAAGTATGTGCTAAGAAAACATCATTCTGAATGTAGAAATGCTGCATCATTTTATGATGCATTCAGTCATATTCCATTGCTTGAAGAAATAAATAAAAGCTTAGTGTTTGGATTGCAGATTGCAGCATAAACTGCTGCAAAGTAAAAAGTATTTATCTGGAATGCATCGTACAGGATCATTTAAACTGTGTTCAAGTGTTTATGATTTTGCATTCTAAACTTAAAGTTGGACATTATGCTTCTCTATTCCCTGGAGCCCTAGCAAGGTAAATTCAGTCTTCTATCCTTCTACCTGTATTGTATTTTACATTTTCAAACTTTTGGCTAAATATGAATCTTCATAGCAAGTGAGTATTCTCACCTCTTTAGACAAAATAGGAGCAAACATAGTGACAGCTTGATTCCTCTAGCCATGTGTAGGCATCTAGTACTATGTGAGATATGTTAAGATATCCCACCTGGTCTCCAGCTGACAGCATGCAAGAGTGCTGTTTTTCCATAAAACAAATATCATCTTCCAGCCCAGTGCGGATGCTTTGGAAATCTTAAGGTGTTTCACTAGATGTCTATGTTCAGCAAACTGCTATGAGTCTTTGTCAGGGTTCAGCTTCAGATTAACACATCTATCCTGATCCATCTATAGATCACAGATAGGAGCAAGATCAGAGCTAAGAGCCTAAGCTTCCTTTATAGTGTATGGAAGTCTTGTCAAGATAGTCAACAGAAATAGAAAGTGATTCCTCTTGATTTAAAGCAGGCACTCAGGGCAGGATTCAGCTGCCCTGAAAATAAATATCAGATGCTATCTGCAATGCCTTTGAGCATTCCAGGAATCTGTGCAGGGCTGTCAGGAAGGCTTGTGCCCTACAAGGGTGCTAGACAGAGGTGAAGAGTGAAGCATAACACCTAAAATGACATGGAAAACCTATGGAAAGATGTGAGAATATACAACTAGTAGTTGTGTATCAAATGTATCACCATCTCAGCTCTACTGAGTAAAGCTTGACTGGCTACAATGGGAACTTAAAACCAAGATCATACGAAGACATTTAAATTTGAATATCTTAATCTTGAACTGAATCTGAACTTAGCATCAGAAAAAAAAAAAAAAAAAAAAAAAAAAAGGGCAGCATGGAAGTCTGAAAGCTGAACATTATCATACCTACCTGATAAGCTCTGAAGCCTAAATTTTGCTAACTCCCAGAGCAAGTCTCATCCATGTTATTTAAGCAGAATGCTGAAGGCATCTGCTTTCAAGGACACTCTCTTACTTTGGAATCTGAGTTACTATATTTAAAACTCAGACTGTGTTTAAGACTCAGATTTTAAAATCTTTGTAAAGAGAGGGGATACGTGTATGTGCAGCTACCAGATAGCTGTGCCTTCAGCATGGGGGGTCCTGGTCTTGAACCTCTGCTCCAACACTCTTCCAATACTTTTCTTTACACAGTCATTCAGGGTGGCTTAAAAAATTGGAAATACTTCTAAAACAAAGGACTAATTAAGCAGAGATCTAACTGGCTACCAGCTCTGTCTTAGCCCTCGGTAAGACAACATCTGTGTCACAGCTTACTGCTGAGCAGATGCCAAACCCAGAATGATCAGATAGAGATATGCTAAAATGATGTGACTTGACCAACATCACCCAAGCTTTTTGGTTATGGAAACTTGTCCTGTGCTGGGTTCGTCTCACCAACAGCAGCTTCTGGTATAAAAAGGGGACTTGAAACTGAAAAACTTCCATTTCACAGGCCTTTTTTTCTTGTATTTGTCTCGTCATAGTTCAAGATTTATAAGCACACAAATTTATTATTATTATTATTAAAATCGTAGTTCCATTAAAATTGCAGTGTCACGACAGTTATGCAGTAGAAGTTGGCCTTCCTCTGCCTAAGGCTTCTTTTTCTGAAGAATATGCTTATAAGGGGTCTGATTAACAGTCAGAGTACAAAACAGAACTGCTTTTGAGGATATTTTTCACTTCAGGAAACACTGAAGTAGAGAAGAGCAGAACATAGCAAATATAATTAAATGCGGTTAAAATGAAAGAGACTTTAAAAACAATGTATGTGAGAAACAAAAACAAATAGTTGAAATGAAAATAAAGAATTGCTCTAGATCTGCTGGAGTTTCTCGGTGTTATCAGGAGTGTTAATAGTCCCCTTTCCACAGTATATGATTCCTTTTCTTAACCTGTAAGTATAAGAGCCTGTCACAGAGCATCAGGACTTCCTGACACAAAGTGCTAATACAACATACATTAAATACTAACTGTCATTGTCAGCAGGTCAAAGTTGTACAGAGAAATAAAACCCTCAGTAGAGTATCTCTAAAGAGTCTGTTGCATTATGATAACAGTATTCTTGTTTCATGGTGATTTTCCATAGTATTATTAAGTTGGGTACAATCATTTTTGCTAACTCAGGACAAAAAAATCTTATTAGAAACATTTGTATCTTCTCAGCCAAAATAAAAGCTGATATTGTGACATAATGTTTCCCCAGGAACAGTGAACGCTGTTAAAGAAATGAGATTTTTTTTTTTTTTTGGCAATACACAAATACCAGACATGCTTCTGTATTCATTTTGCTAAAATACATAATGTTAAGATAACCTTCCATTCCAAATTTATAAATAGAATAAAAAATTTATTATAGTAGCAAGAAGAGGGTCTGATAAACCACTATGTTAGCATACTGTAGATATTGTAGATGCTTTCTATTCAAATACATGGCTTTGTGGATCTACCTTGAGGTCATCTATATGCTTTGTTTTCTTTTGCTTTTGTTTTTCTCTTCATAATTCATAAGCTAAAAAGCAAAGGCCACACAGTTGTCTCATGTTTTTGTTTATCACTGTTCAGCAACATAACTTCTATTCAGCAGCATCACTTCAGCTGAATTAAAAACATTATAAAAAGCTCATCTTAACTGGATTTTCTTTGAATTTGGGTTGAATTATCAGGAAAATATGTATGTAGTATTATGCACATAAATACTAGATATATGGATATCTGAAAAGTAAAATATTAAGTAAGCACACATGAAAAAATAAAGGTTTTGGAATATAATTCATTCTTTAAAGTTCATCAAAATATAAGCAAAGTCTTAGGCTTCTCAAGAGTGTTTTTTTCAACCACATTTACAAATAAGTAAAAAAATTCTGTGCCTTCAGTTGGATGTACTCAGGACATATCCTTAGAGAATTTCCTGCCCTCCTTTCCTCATCTTGCACTAAGACCTTACATGTAGTATCTTTAAAATGTTTTTTCAAGTCACACTATAGTTTAATACACAGAAACCAAAATGGACAGCCTCCAATTACTGCTGCTCTGAAGAGGTAAAAACTGAAGTGTCTGAAGGGTCAAATTATTTTTGTTGATCCTATATGACATTTTCTATTAGCATTGATAGTGAAAGGGAATCTTTCACTATCTATCCAGTAGTGATTTTGGACACAATGGATCAGGTCAAAAGTCAAATAGATTAAAGAAAAACACTTACTTATTAACTTACAAAATATTGAAACAAAATCCCCAGTGTATTTTTTTCCACAATTTTGTCTTTTTTGGGGGGAAATAAAAATAAAAAATATATTGTTAAAAAGTGATACTTTTCATCTACTATTATCAGCTATGATATAGCATAAAAGAATTACAACGCTTTCAAAGATCTTCTCTCAATATGATTTTCATAATAGCATATTTTTTTTCCACATATACATTTAAAATTTAGCTTGAAATTTAATGGAATGAAAAACAACTAAAGGATGAGTAATAACTTTTGATAACAACTAGAAATATCATTAATAAGATATTCCCATCGTAGATGTTTCTAACTTAATCTTTGGGCATCTATTTAAACAAGTTATCCCTGAGTCCTCCTCCAATCAAGATATCTCCACTGCATTATTCAGAATACAGATGGCTACATTGCTCTTATTTCACCCCAAAAAGAGATTGAAGCAGGCCCTTCATACAGATATCTCAGTGAAATGGATCAAGTTAAACAGAACAAATCTGGACTACATACTACAATAAGAGGCAGTTGGGTATCTTATTTCCCTTTCCAAATAATGGTGAATGGAAAAAAAAAAAATTGTATGAGACATCTTGGAGTACCGAAGTTCTATATGCTTTGAGACTATGTGTTCTCTGCATGCAAGCTTTTTTTGTTTCTTCTTCTGTCTGCTTGTTTTACTTTAATTCTCATAACTCAGCAAATAAATGAAGTTGCAAGTTTCTATGAAGTGAATGGGAGACCTGCATTTGACAGAACTATTTATAAGGATGAAAATGAGACAATGAGAGGACTCTCCTTCCTACTCTATCCTCACTAGTCTGCTGATGACAGATTGCAGTGTGCTGGCTATGTAGTCCTTCAACAGAAAAAAAAATCAGTTGTATATATGGTAATAAACGCTATGTGAGAACAGAAAAAAATAATATAACATCCAGAGAAGTAGGAGAAATAGAAATAATAATAATAATAATAATAATAATAGCATAATAACAGCACACATGTTCCCAGTAAGATTTTGAATTGTTTCAAGGGTCAAATAGTTGGAATACAGCTTACAGCATCATTACCTCTTCAGCAAGTATCAGAAAGTCATAGACAAAATCATGAGATTCCTTTTATCTTAAAGGCAAAGACTATTTAGAAATAGTTGTCTTGAATTCAAAGTACTTTTGAACTGAGTGCTCTATAAGCACTCAGTGAAAAGTTTTCACGTGGGTGAAAAAAACAAATGATCTGATATGTGAAATATATCATTACAAGACATGAAATTCTTATTAAATGTTTTCAGGTAATGGTCTAGAATAAGCTAACAAAAAAATGAAAACTTTTAGACGTGTTATGGGGTTTTGATCTCTTCATATGAGCTCTGAAAAATTCAAAGAATTTTAAAAGAACCAGATAGCTGAAAATTAATAATGTACAACATCATGCTTCCTTCCTTTCCCCTTAAAAATGAATGTATCGCTAAAAAGTAAGCTAGGAGCTGTGATCCTAGTATTATAACTATGATATACTTTTTTTTTATGATAATCTTTTTTCTTTTTTTCTGGATCTAACTCATAGGAAGAGCACTCATTCCTCCAAGTGAAGGTCACCTGAATTCCAGATGTTCTACCTTGTTCTACCTTGATGAGCTTGCCCACTTTTGGCTTCTCAGAAAGTTATTCTTTGATGCATGCTGTCATCCTTTGCCAGCCAGGGGTTTCTGACCACTTCCAAGTAATAAATATAGCCGGAGATCAAAAGACAAAAATGAGCTGTAGTGAAACATCTGACATATGCTTGAGAACTGAAACTCCCAGGAGAAATGAAATTAACAGATGGGAGAGTTAACACAGGTGGAGGTGAGACATGTAGCTAGGAGAGAATAGGGACTGTGCTGTAAGAATTAAAGTCGTGATTATTAATGTAAATGGTGAATAAAACTGAAGTAGGGCATGAATTAAACCAACAAAGTTATTGCAGAAACACCCTGGATTCAGGAAGACACAATTTGCTCAAAAAAAATTAGCTGCTAAAAAAGTTAGCCACTAAAAAATGAGTTTAGACACCTAATTTTCCAGGGGCTTACCTCAAATTTGTTAAACACAATAGTGTGAAAATTGTATTTTTTAGGTATAGATGCACAAAACTAGCAGAGAAGAAGCTGTTTATCCACTCCTCTAGATTTTCGATTGTGTCTTTCTCCTCTGCAAATACTTATAAGTCTGATAATCTATAAAACCTAGACAAAATAAGGAGGACCCTGACTTGGGACTGAGACAATAATGTATTCAAGAATAATTATATATATAATAATTAATGCCAGTAAAAATGATCCTGTGGAAAATTGATCTTGTGAAGCAAATCTGAGTTAATTATTTAAGTTACAAATTTTTGGGGGGTTCAAGAAGTAACAGTCAGACTGTTGCAAGATAAATGACACCAAACCAGATTACACACTTTTTCAGAAGTAAGCTCTATGACATTTCAAAAAAAGCAATTTCAATAATTTCTGAAATTAATGGAATTAGTACTGCTTACAACAGATATCAGAGGAAAAAAATGTCTTCAGTGGGAAAATGACTGTTAATAAAGATTTTTAAAGAGGTTTTGCAGATAATATTTTTTGAGTTTATTCAGCATTTTAGACAATGGAATGAAAATAATTATTGCATCACATGGCATAAGAACTGGAGGAAAGGTGAGTAATAAGCAAGATACTGTAATATTACAGCCTAGTGTGCACCTTATATTGCTTTACACTTTGAATATAATGGTGAATATGAAATAGACATTCAACTGGCCCATATCAATATATCTGACCTATTTTATGATTCTGTATTAGAAGATGAACTATAC